>NW_012193250.1:3149602-3166307 GCF_000504015.1 Erythranthe guttata | reverse complement strand
CAAATTACTTATTTGACTCGAGGTAATGTGGTAAATTAAAGATATTCTAGGACCGGTTCAACTATTAGTCAGGTCTACGAATAATTCGGGGTCCTTATCCAGACATATTTCAAAAGTTACCATTACAGTAAATATTTATGTAAATATTTAAATGGGAATTTGGAGTTGGAGACAACTGTCACTAATTAACACATTCCTCTTCATATTCCATTTATGAATTATTATGAATTTAATTAGCTACTTAATTATTTAGGGCTTAGTGCATCTCCAGCCATTGGTTGGTAGATTTAGCATTTTTAGAAATACATCGATTATATTTTGTGCAAATTAAAATTTATTTTATTCAATGTATATTATTTTCTCTTAAAAAGTAAAGATTAAATAAATTTTAAATTTTAAATTTTAAGAAAATAGAAGAAAATTGTATTTCAACTTATAAGATAATTACAAAGTGAAAATATGGTTGAATTGAACCTACAAGAACACGAGGGGGTGTGACGCGTGTAGCAGAGAACATGAACATTTGGAACAATTTCCAATGATATGTGTATATATAGATATATATAGATATTTATATTTTAATAATTAATTAATTAAATAATGTAATTATTGCATGGTGAAAGTGTAGTACAGCTCGTAGTTGACGCAGCTATGATTGTCAATATATGCAGCCATGCATGATTGGGTTTTCTTCTGCAACCGCAGTCTCTGCTCACGTACTTCCATAAACTCCCATTCTCCCCTTTCTGTCTCTCTCTCTTTAATTTAATTTAATTTAATTAATTGAATAGTTTTACAATGGGCCAAGCCTAAGTGTGGCCCAATAACATATGCATGGTATGACATTAGTATTTTTTATAAAACCATTCAAGAATTTATGATTCGTGATACATATTTTTTAGGCCCAACCCAAACAACTCTAGTCACAACATTTGTTTTACAACCAACCAATTTTTCACCCTTATTTTTTTATGGATAATCTACGATCAACCAACCCATTCAAGTTGGGTCGATAATATCAACCAACAATATATAGTTGAGTCGATAATAGTTTATAATATCCTAAAAAGTTAGTTAGTCGGATAATATCGGTCAACCAACTTTATTTATTAATTTTATTGTTTATCTAATATTGACTAACCTCAAAACACATAAACCTAATTTATTGAGAATAAGTATTTTGATGTATTGAATTCTTTTTCGGTTCATGCTAATAGACAAACACATAAAGTTCAATATATTGTGTCGTATTTTGATTTTTTTATTTATGTTAAACTATTTTAATTTTAATACACATGAACTGAAATATTTAAATTTATTATAATATAGCTAAACATGAAATGACCGATATGCCCATTAATTATATTTCTCTTGTTTTGTTGATGAAGCTGAAAAAAGACAAATTATTTTTGCAAAATCAAAAAGCAAAAACAAACATTGCAAGATTAGACAAAACAAAACCCGAGCAAAATCCGCCGCCCCCGGGATCGATCAATCCTTGATAGTCGTCGGAGCAAAACCTTCAAGAATTCCGATTTTTTAAATCCCAAAAAAAAAATTGCGAAAAAATAAAAACGGTTTTTCCTTTGTTGTAAAAAAAGAAAAAGAAAACAAACTGATATAAAATAACAATTTAAATATTAGTAATAAAAAAAATATAATTTCAGCAATAATAATAAATCAGTCGACCAATTTTGAAATGGATCCACAGAAGAATCTTATCTGGACCCTTTCCTTTTTGTCATCTTTCATCATATTTAGAAATTATCAAAGTTCTTTATTTCAACATCAAGCAATTTAATAAATAAATAAATTAAATAATTACTAGAGGAATTCCAAAGCAAAACAAAGTTTCGTTTCAGCCGGCGGAACTATTCATTGCAAAATGCAAACCCTTTTTCAGTTATCAAACCCTTCTCTCCTCTAATTTCCGATCGCCAGATATTCAAATCCTGCCACAGTTCATTACAGCTGGATTTGTTTCCGACCAAGATCTCGATCCGAATCCTTGACGATATTACAGCTGAAAAAGCCCGAATTTTTTTTTTTTGTTTTTACTTTTTTTGTTTTTAATTAGAAATTGGATTGATTTCTAGTTTTTTGAATGTTTTACTAGTATCCCAAGTCAAATCGTTGAAAATTCTGATCTGGGCTCTGATTCTGCCGTTTCCCCTCTTTTGGATTAAACCCTAATTTGAGATGTTGAATTCAAATAAAGGCGGCGACTTTTGATTTTGTTTGTGTAGCTCAAATTTGAGGTTTTATTTAATGGCTGTGAATGAATTGGTTGAGCTCAAATTTAGGCTTGCTGATGGCAGTGACATTGGACCAAGTATGTATAACTCTGGTGCAACTGTCACATTTCTCAAGGAAAAGATTATTGCACAATGGCCCAAAGGTTATCATTTCTTATGCTCATTTAGTCCTTTTTCGTTTCGGGTTTGATCTTTAATCCATGTTCATCCTTTTATGTTTGTTGATTTGGACTGTATCGTAACTTGTCAAAATGGAACTTCGAGTTATTTTACGGAACATAGATTCTGAATACGAAGTCCACTCTTTGCCTGCTAGGTGAAAATCAGATTGTCGTAAATTTTATCGATCGGATGAAATCGTTGCAATATCTGTTGTTAGTATTTTTTATGTGCCTGTCATGGTAGAGTTAAAGTAATCGTTGATCGTTACTTGGCTATTGACTTCTTGACGACTATCGATTATCCTCACACAGGCACTTGTGTTGTTGCAGATAAATTAAACGGGCCCAAATCCATAAACGATATAAAGCTGATTAATGCAGGAAAGATACTGGAAAATAACAGAACCCTGGCCGAGTCGAGAACTCCACTCAGTGAAGTTCCGGGTGGTGCAATCACTATGCTTGTTGTCGTGCGCCCTCCCCTTCCAAATAAGCATAACGGTAATATGTTGTTTACTTTAAAGATTTATTAAAAAATAATATTGAGACGGAATCCGTAGTAATATATAACCGGATTGATTCTTGATTCAGCATCTCTTAACTCTATAGCTCGTTCTTTGTTCAATTCAATTACTCTTAACTAACAGCATGGATCCTGTTTGCATAACTAATATGAGATATGATATTTGTGCAGATAAATTGGAGGAGAATTCCAAAAAGAAAGTCGGATGCTCGTGCTCCATCATGTGACATGTTTGACGAAAAATGGGTTTCTCTTCAAACATTCTTCGATACCTGCTTGATTGCATTTAGAGAAGCCCTTGTACATGTTAATTTATATTTTCGAAATGTCTCACACGTCACGTATGAACTGGTTTATAGACTATAGTGTTTGGTTTTTGAGAATGTTGTACCTAAGTATAGAAAGGGATCCGAGCACAAAACAAGAATCTACGAAAAAATTGAAGAAACGTCAAATTTGAGTGTTGTTTGTTGTTGGATTGTACCCTTTTTGGGTGATTTATGTTTATTTCCCTCGTACAGGTAAGAATGTGTATCTAATGGCTTTGTCTCGAAGGTTTACAATGCAATTTGCTCTTTCTTCTTTTTTTTTTTCTTTTTCTAATTTGTTTTTTTATGTTGTATATTTTTTTTTTGGTAAATTACGGCCACGTCTTGAAAAAAACCCCTCCTGTTTAGGTAATTACAACCACACCCCTCAATTATGAATCTTCTTACACGTATGATATTTACGATTATAAGAGACACATTATGATCATCTTGTTTCTTAAAATGTGGAGCTCGAATGGGGTAAAACGGGTACAAACTAAAGAATATTTCATATAATCTAAAAGATTATAGTAGACACCCTTAAGGGTAGACGTGTAAAAATATTCATAGTTGTGTGGTGGTTGTAATTAGCCAAATATAAGGGGATTTTTGTAATTTGACATTGCCTCTCAACGGTTGCATCGTAATTTACCCTATTTTTTATTTGATGATAAAGAAACCTAACTATTGATGTACACAATGAGGTTCATGTTTTTTGAAGTACTTAATTGCCACGAAGTTAAGCAATTTTCGATTAACTTTGGAATTATCCCAAAATAAATCAATTTATCACTTCAAAAACCTCTTTAACACTTTAAATTCATTTCGCATACAACATATATATATATATATATATATATATGTAGCTAAACATAAATCCCCAAAATTAGCTGCTACTTAAGCTGTGTGGTGCTTTTTTTTTGTTTTTTTTTTGGCACTGAGGGATGAATTTTCTTGAATATCCTGGAAAAGCAGCCAATGGAAGTAGCACTTTCAGCTTTTGAACTAATAAGTGATTTCGGTTGAGTTGATTTCTGCTCACAAGTTTCCTCTGTCTCTGTCTTGTTCTTGTGCAGCTTCCTCAAGAAATGTGCCTCTGCAATATCAACTCCAGCCATCGACATTGCTTTTTGTAAATTAAGCTTATAACTCCAAAATGCAGCTTCAAGAAAAAAAAAAAGCTGATTTTCTTAACAGTGAGTCTCAAGTTCTGAGAGATGTTTTCATCATTTCATGGTATAAGTTTGTATTTATATACAGTCGTGTGTAACTATGGGCGGCTTTGCAAAAACAGCCTTCTTCTATTCAAAGTTGCAATTTGGTCCTGTAACTTATTTTTTTAAATGATCTTTGTCCTTTTTTCGGTAGAGTACTCGTAAAAGGTTTACAAATTCCAATTGCATGTTAAAAATTAAATTAGTGGATGCTTATGAAAGGAAAACAAAAATGGCATATGCCTATTTTTGCAAAGTAGTTGCAGTTATAGGACTAATTTTGCAATTACCCAAAGTTATGTGGCAAGTATATATTCTTGTGGACTGAAGATACAATTATTGAAATTTTGAACTTGGGCCGGAAGCAATTTATGGGAATTTTTATTAAGGGAATACATTCTAAACGGACGCCCCGTTAAAACAATAAAAATGGACTCCATTCACCAATTGACATGTGGACAATTTTGTATTAATTATGGTGTTAATTATGCACTCTCTCATATGGGACCCACTGAAGTACAAAATTCATTAACTAGCTATAATTAGTTTTCTTTTTACCCATAATTCATTTCGGCCATTTAAATTGCCAACAGTTTTTTTTTTTTTTTTTTTTTCATTTTCTTTTAATATTTGCAGTTTTTCACTCTATATTTATTTTATTTTGCCTTTTCCTTTCTCGAGTTTTAAATTTTACTGTATAATGTGATTATACAATAATTAATCCTTTTATTTTTTTTTAATTTATTTTACTGTATATTGCATGAATTGATTTTTGACGGTAAATAATCTCTTTTTTCTCGAAATTTATATTTAATGTATATTTATATATGATTATACAGTAAAATAAATAACCTTTTCTCTTGAAATTTATTTTATTTTTCTTTGTATATTTCCTTTCCTCAATATTTATTTTATTTTTACTGTATTTATTTTTGTATAAATAATGTGATTATATATTTACTGTTGTGCACTCTTCTTTTGCCTTTTATGTTGTTTAATTGGTCAAGAAGTAAACTCTCTTAACCGTAAATTAACCATGGTAATTACTAATTATAACAATTAATTAAGAAGTAAAACATGTTAACTTGTCCACATGTCACATGGTGAATGGAGTCCATTTTTATTGTTTTAACGCGGCGTCCGTTTGTAATGTACTCCCTTTTATTAAAAAAATCGCAGCTGCATTTTGACCAAAGTCCAAATTAAGTGCTGGAAAAGCAAACGACGTTATTTAATCATATTTATTCATCCACCCATGCAAGTATGAAATAACTTAAAACGACGTCGTGCAAAGTGAATTTTTAAGTCCATAACAAACAATAACTTAAAAACTAGTTCAAAACGAAACATTAAAAAAAATAAAAAATTTGTCCTAAAATAAGTTGATGAGTTTATTACAAGAGAAAGCTAGTGGTTTAATCCCCAATCATATGGCTGGTAAATAACTTTCAACTGAGTATCTGAAAGCAATTCAAGAAAAGCTTGAGAATCAGAAGCTTCTAGATAGTTCGCAGCATGCTTCAGTACTTCAACCTCATTCTTCCCAAAATCTACACTATACCTGAAACCCCATTTCATGCAATAAAAAAATCAAATTAAAAAGAAGATTATAAATAAATTTAAAAAAAAAAAAAAAAAAAAAACATTACCATCTCAGTATTTTATTGACATAGACGACATTGGAAATCGAATCAACATAAAGTGCTCCGTTCCTGAGGAAATTACAAGCAGCATCCATCAACTCTGTATCGATATTTCCAGGCGAGTAGCATCGAATGGCGGGACCCGATCGGGTCCCACAGACTAGTGCAAAGTGAACAAGAGGCTCCACGTGAGGAAGAGCAACCTGAAAATTAGGAGAGACAGAATATTGCGAATTACATGTGTGGGAAAACGAGCAAATTTATCAATAACAGAGGTATAAGTTTACCTTTAATCGCCTATCTTTCGCTCCAAACGGCTTTACGAGATTATAAGGTGGTCTTTGGTTACCCCTCAAAACCCCGTTGTAAATAGCCGAAAGTGAATATGTAGATCCACCAATCACGTATTTAAAATCCCCGAAAGTTTTTCTTCGCTCCAAAGCTCCCAATGGATGGCCCCACACAAGTATTGCATGAATCGACATCATGTTATAAAGATTAATAAAAAACGATAGCTTCTCTTCTCTTGATATCTCAAATAATTCTACTCGTTGAAGCTCCTCAACTATCCTCAAATACCTACAAAAAAAAAATGTATACAACGTTTAGAAATAAGTCAACCATAATCTACACTTATCAATTTTTTTTTTTGATTTTGAACAAACCTTGCAAACTCTTCGCTGCCGTGAATGCTTCTATAATCAACGTGCCGTCCATCTTCAGAAGAATATGCTTCCAATATTGCACGAAGCAGAAATCTAAGGCGCGCAGAAATTTCGGAGATGGGTTTTGGTTTCCCTTCGTTAATGCCTCTTGGTATGTTTTGACATTGAGAGATGAGAGGGTCGTCGTCTAGAAAACGGTACAAGTGATTTCCGTCTTCGAATATATTGTCCCTGAAATTTTATCGACAAATTAAAATAACATAAGTCTGATTCAATTCAAAGTACATAAAAAAAAAAATCAAACTTATAAAAGAAGACGAGAAAGAATTTCGGTAAACTCACTCAACGTGTTGGAAGAAGAGTTTGTTTGCGAGCTTTCGACCAAATTCAACAGCCTAAATCGATACATTACGTAATGTTCAGCACTGAAACACACAAAGAAGACACAAATGCAAATATACAACGAAGTAAAATAAATTTACCGCGTCCCTTTCCAATAACTGATCTTCAGACAAGAAATCAACAGCTTCCGAACCAAGAAAACAGTTGCTGAACACGCGCATTTTGTAAAACCGATCCTTAACGGAAACCGATCCTTTCATTTTACGAGCAACAAGCGCCAGCTCATCGACAGGTCCATTACTCGAGGGATCATCTTCACCAGAGAGTGGCGGCATAGGAGCTTCAAACGACGGCGGTTCACTCACAACATAGTCAATCTTCTCTCCAAGTTTACCAGACTCCTCCAAAATCTTCATCTCGTTCAAACCACCGATTAGAACTTCATTAAAAAAAACCCGAGGAACAGCACACGATCCAGCTATTTTCTCCAGCTCTAACTTTCTGGTCGGATACACATCAATATTTATTTCGACATATCGGAGTCTTTTTGCATGTAGATACTTTCTCGCCTCTTTGCAGTCGTTGCACCCTAAACTCGTGTACAAGATAATTCGTCCTTTCATGGCAATAGGCTGAGTTACGTCTTCGACGGGTTGCTCTTGTTCGGATTTGCTGTCTCCAATCCCAATAAGAGAAAGAGGGCTCCAATTAAATCTCTCTCCGGATTTTCCAGAAGCTTCTAGAACCTTGTTTTCTGGCGAAGAATCTTTCTCCTCAGAGGAATCTTCGATTCCATCATCACTCTTCATGGAAAGACGGCGAAGAACAGTAGACACCGCAACTAAACTTTTTTGCCTAACGAAATTTGTAAGAGCCACCGCCTTTTCGGACCAAGCAGATTCCTTATCTTCTATTCCAGGTACCTCGGTCCCATCAAAGACGGGTTCCTTTTCCTCCTCGAGAGAATCTATTGCATCATCGTCTGATCTCTTTTCGCTCTTAACTTCATCACTATTTACAATCGGTGATTCTAATTGCTCTTTGATCGGAACACGAGGCGAATCTACCTCATCTATGTCAGACGAAGACTCCAAAATTTCTTTCTTAACAGTATCAACATTTTTCATCTCCTCCTTTTCGATATCAGGTGCGGGTGCATCTTTCTCAAGTACTAGGTTTGCATTTGTCGGGTGCTCCATATCTTTATTTTATTTTCTTACAAATACGACGGTTCACTCGGTTTTGACAGAAGTAGCTGTAGGAGGAATCACCCTGTTTTTTTCTCACCAGAGCCTTCCTCCCCTTTATTCAAGAACTATATATACTGCAGAAATCACACTAAATCATTTTTCGGGCGATTTTCGATATGCTAACGTAATATCCTAATGCAGGAAAACAAGTTTTTCAAAAGTAATTTCATATCGAACAATGTGGATGCTTTTAACACATAAAATGGTGGTAAAAAACCTATTCATTAAACAATCGACAAGTGTCGAGCCTTAAACCCTGGCATTGTTATCATCGATGTGACACACAAAATGATTACGTTGCGAGTTAACTGCACTAAATACAGCTCAGACACACAAAACGAGATACAATACAAGTAATATCGGCATAAAAACCCCAAAAAATAGTAGAACGAATACAAATAAAAATGGTGATCTAACTGAAAATCCATCATGATTAAAATAGAATTTCATTCAGCAATTAACTCGACCCAAAAGCACAGATTATCAAACATATAATAATATCACCCAATTAACATACCAAAATTACAAGGGTTAATTTAAAAAAAAAAAAAAAGACTAATTGAGAATGATTAGCATAAGAACTTAACAATGACATCAAAATGATACACAGAAAACAATAAAAAAAATTAGAAAAACCCAATCACAAAAATCATGAACAGAAACAAAATATAATTAAAAAACAAAAGGGAAATGGGTGACTTACGGATCTGCAAGAAGAAATCGGGAAAGAGGGGAGAATTAATTAAATGTGGGTTCGCGTTAGAAAGAAAACACGAAGACTAGGAATTGAAACCCTTCAGTTTGAGATTTTGGGGTCTGCCATTTTGACAAACATGAGAAAATTATCAGACACTGACCCCCGAGAAGCGGGAAGTCCTTTAATGGGGATTCACTTTTTCTTTTGCAATTTAGTCCTTTTAATATTTTATTTTCTCATTCTGGTACCTGCTTTTATTTCAAATATTGCGCGCATCTTTTAAGGATCGATCTAAATAAGGACACGTTAATTAAATAAAATATTACCTTTTCTAAATAGGCGTAAATTTGGTATCAAATTTTCAAATTCATGACAGTTCATAATAGTAAATTAAATTAAATATAAATAAATTAAAAGTCAAACAATTTAAAATGTTATTTCCGAAATCCGTCACGTGCGCCGTGGTGCACTAGGTCTAACAAATTAGATTGCAGCCCATGATCCATTTGATCCAAATCCAAACCCGGATAAAATTGTGAAGTGGTGTGATTAGGATCCAACTCACCAATCTGACCCGAAACCGTTTACTTGACGGACGGCCCAAATTGAAAATACGTTGGGCCCATTTGAGAAGATAACGGAACGGCGAAAACGGTCAATTTTTCGAAGCTAATTCCGTTCGCTGACTGTCAACTATATTTGGAGCGAAACTATCCACATAATTTAAAGGAAAATAAATAATTAAATAAATAAATGAATTCCACAGAGATTCACTGAAACTTAATAATATTAAAAAAAAAATTAAAAAAAAAAATTTCGTCAATTTCATACTTCACAGTTATCACAGTTATCTTCCTTCACGCCTTCAATCATCTCGATTGATTCAGGAATTCCGTAGAAAACCTTCATCGGAAAGCGAAAATCCGACGGAATCTGCTGTGGGCGACGGAATATGATGAGTAATTTACGGGCGATATGTCGGCCGCAAACGGTGTTTTCTTCTGTGGCGTTTTGTTACAGATCGATGGCTTGGGTTTCGTCGGTTGAAAGCCCTAGCTACAGTTGGAGGCCTCCGTCGACATCTTCGTCGGGTTTTGCTGTCTGCTACGATAAATTGGGAGAACGGAGCAAGTATGAGCCGCGGGTGAGGTTGAATCGCCAGAGGAGGATGGTGGCTACGAGGGCTTCTAATTGGACAGACTCCAAATCTCCGTATGAAACCCTAGGTAAAACTGTTTTCGGATTTTAATCAGTTCAATTATTTTAGTTTTTTTAATTTTTCTGTTTCCTAAGCATTTTTGTTTGTGATAATCTCTGCATTGAATCTTTTTATATTTTCTGACACTGAAGACTTATCTCTGGTAATTGTTTCAATTCTCTTGAAAGTAATTGTTGGTTTACAATATCTGCAACTTTTCACTTGCAGAATTAGATAAGGATGCAGATGAAGAGCAAATTAAAGTAGCGTACAGACGCTTGGCTAAATTCTATCACCCTGATGGTTTGTCCCGTATCCCGTAGCTTATTTGTAATGCATTTTCTGCATATACATTTGAGTTGAGAGTACAATCCATTTGTTTACATGTGAATTGTGTTCGTTATAGGAATTCTAAATTTTAATGTTTATTCTAAATTATCTCCTGCTGGAAATAAAAGTTATTTTCTCTTTGACTTGGACTGATGAAGAACATTTTTATCCGTCTTAAGTATATGATGGAAGAGGGACATTAGAAGAAGGTGAAACAGCTGAAGCTCGATTTATAAAGATACAGGCTGCATATGAGCTTCTTGTAGATGAGGAGAACCGGAGAAAATATGACACTGACAATCGTGTGAATCCAATGAAGGTGATAATTTCTTGCATTCTATCAGTTTACCCTTCTATACATTTTGATGTGTGTTCAGGCAAAAAGACTTCAAACTAATGTAACCAATCGGCAGGTTATGCCTATTGCCTATACGTATATGTAAATTTGGAAATGTTTTTGGTGGAGTCGCGAATGATGCATTTTGTTATGTTGCAAATGTTCTAGCAGCTAGAGTTTGTAATGTTTGATTCAATGGAAAAAAATGTTCATTTTATGAAGAATGAACTTAAGCTTGCTTTTAACATGTACTAATTGGCCGATTTTTCACTGGCTCGTATTTACCTTTTTCATCTTCCATTTTGTTTATCATCTGTATCTAACCTACTCCGATCGATATCAGGCGTCTCAATCATGGATGGACTGGCTTATGAAGAAACGAAAAGCATTTGACCAAAGAGGTGACATGGCAATTGCAGCTTGGGCTGAACAACAGCAGCGTGAATTGAATCTCCGTGCACGTCGTCTTGCTCGTTCGAAGGTAGTTTTTTTTTTCTCTCGGTTTTTCTTATATTTGGAAAAAACAGAATCAAGGAATGATTCTATAAGTTCCAGAATTGCATATTATATGAAGTTTGTATGTTTATGAATTTGAAATTCAGATTGATCCTGAAGAAGAAAGGAAGATATTGGTGAAAGAGAAAAAAGCATCCATTGAGAACTTCCACAGCACTTTAAGGAGACATACACTTGTCCTAAGAAAAAGGGATTTAATGAGGAGTAAAGCCGAAGAAGACAAGAAAAAGATCATAGGACAGCTTCTGGCAGCAGAGGGCCTTGAACTTGAAAAGGATGAAGATGAATTGTAGATGGTAACCCTTCTCAACTCTCATGTTGTTTTTCCTGATATGTTTACTTAGGAGCATGTAGATTTACTGTACGAAAAAAACGTGAAATGGTGTTTTTTTTCTTAACACCATATTTCACGTTATGTGTACATTTATTAAGTTTAATCCAGTGAATTAAGACACTATCAGCTATCGTTAACAAACCATGCGAAACTAGTAGATGAAGATTTTGCTGACTAAACTTGGCAAAATGCCTAGAAGGATAATAATAAATAATCAAAACTGGATATATTTACATCTCCCATTGGCTTAAGCTTCCTTACTTTTCTGCAACATCTGCTAATCTCGATCTGCCTACAACTCTGTAACACTAATTACTACTGCTAAAACTAACCGAAGATTAACTTACTACCAAACAAGAGAAAGAAGAAAAAAGCAGCAAAGAGAATAATCAAGCAACATTAATCTGGTTTTCTTTTTCGGCTAGATTATAATTTAATTGGATGGAACATGGTAATATTTTCCTTTGCAGATGCAGCGGTAGACGACAGGGCAGGACTCAACGGAGCACTTTGAGTAGCTGACCATTACCCTCCGGCAAGGTGCGCATGGCCCACAAGCATGCAAACAATCCGGCAGGCTGGACCCCGTCGGGTATAGCTCCATTCCTATCTCTCCTTCCTGTATATATGTATTCCACATTATATATCTATTTGTTGCATTAATTATAAGTTTGTACAAAATTAAGTGTGCGTATATTTATATATGTGCTTGTTACCAATATATTTATGTAAATAGTATTAGTTATATAATATTGTTCACCCAAAGAAAGTTTGGAAGTATGAATAATATTGCTAAAGATGTGGAAAGAAAGAAGAAAATAAGTTGGTGAAAAAGAGAGTAAAGAAATAAGGTGGTAAATATGTACCTTGATGCTCGTAAGGCTTTGGTCAGTGCCTTTGCTAAGATGGGCAACTGAAAAGGCCAACATTTAGGATCAGTTAATATGTAATGAAATTGACTGAATAAAAAATTAGATATTTACTATTATAGATATAGATATAGATATAAGATACAAAAAGAAATAATGGAAAATGGGGAGAAAAGAAACGTAGAGGCGTACAATGATAAGGCCTGAGGGCATTGGTAGTGGTGGTGGTAAGTAACAAGAAAAATATGTAGACAATAGAGAATGTTGGGAAGGTGTTACTTGTGCTTATTCCCATTGCTTCTTTTTGGAAAGATATATATATCACATGAAAAATGGAAGAAATAAAGAGAGATAGAGAGAGAGAGAGAGGAAGTAAATTTTGATGGTGGAGGAAATATTTGGAAGATTGGACAAAGGTTTATAAGATAGTCGGAAGAAGGAAGATTAAATATAGAAAAAGTACATGTCATAGGGTTTTCACATGAAACACGGCTGCCTGCCTTTTCAAATAGGGCTTTTCCAACTAGGGTCACGAGTTTCCTTCACTCCCATTATTAAATTTCAAATATATGGTCAACATGTCTTCAACATATTTAATGTATATGTATATATATATATATGTGTATAGTGGTTTGGGCAGAGATGAAAGTAACAAAAGGGTATTAATGGTAGGAAGGAGGTGTGAGGGAATTCACGTGGACATGGATATGATCTAGGGCAACGTTCATGTATATCTTCTCTTCTATGGGTTCACTGTAGATGGTGATGTTTCATTATTACTACTCCCATGTTTCTCTATCTTTTAATTTTGAATAATTTGAACAATATTGAATGTACTTCCTCAGATTCTGTGGTAGTTATTTCAGAAATTAATTATTAAAAAATATGATAAATTTTGAAAATCATCCTTTGTAACTTTAACTAGTGCTAATACTAATACTAAGAAACAAATCTTAACTAGGAGCTTATAACTTTAACCAGGAAAATAATAAGCTAATGCAAAATAATTAATAATAAGAGCAAAAGGGGGGAAATAAAATACCGGCCCAGGACGGCAGATTGGCGGCAATTTAATTAGGAGGGAGAACGACAACCAATCATATATATTTATATATATACTGTGTGTAGAGTGGGTGTGAGGAGTTATTGAGGAGGATTAAAATATAATGTGCTTCAAAATAAAGTTGACGGGAGAAGAGGTGAAGGAGAAAAGGAAGAAGCAGAAAGAGAAGGAAAAAAAGGCTAAAGAGAAGCAGAAAATGAAAATTAAAGAATTTGAGAGGAAAGAAAAGGAGAAGAGAAAACAGTTTTGTGAGACGATGGCAAAGAAAGCACAAAATGAGAAAACATAAACAAATGAATGCAAGAAACTGAAATTTGGGGTTTCAGTTTTGGTGAATAAGAAAGAAAATAATTTAAAATCCATCCATGAATGATGTTCTTAATTTTTTCTGTCTTAGGTGGCGCAATATGATTGGTTACTGTTGTTATTATCTTTTTTTTTTTATAGTTATATCTGTTTATGGGCAAGAATGTAGGCAGGCATGAAGGGGAAAACGTACTTTGTTTGGCCCAAGAGGCCCAAAAAGGTGTGCTTTATGTTATAAGTAGGCCCAATGGTTGGGCATTGCTTAATTGAGAAATATTACTTACATAAATCAATAGCTACATCATAGACTAATGATTCCACAATTTAATCATATATTTCACAAATCTTCAAATTATTATATTGGAATAAAGAAAAAAATACCCATTACTAGATTTGTATTTATTTTATTTTATTTACAATTTTCATAAATATATTAAATTTATTGAAAATAACTATTATTATTATAATTATCCACCCAATTACAACTACCAAGAAAATGAAAGAAAACAACATATACGAATTAAAAAAAAAAAAAAAAAAACAAGAGCCTTAGATCATATAAATTTAATAATAATGAGTAATGACAAACCAGTTGGTGATGTGTGAACTTAGAAGAAAAAACCGCCAAAAATATCATCCAATAATACACTGAGCCACGTGGCCCACGTCCAAACAAGTGGGAACGCCCTCAATGCTCTCAGAAATAAGGAGTGATGTAGTTAAAATTTTTACTTTATTTGGATTAAGAATCTTATTTCGAGTCACTGACACGCTACATAATGATTATTTTCTTTCACAAACGCCAACAAATAATCATAATTTATTGGACAACTCATAATATACACATGCCCACTTGCACAACTTGCTCTTAACTAATTCATTACTTCAAAATTAAAAGTTTAATATAACTTTAGCAAAACATAATTAATAGGAATATTTTGTAAGCAATCAATCATAAACTTGATTAACATTAATTAATTTTATATGTTCGGTTCGAAAGTCTCAAACGTCAATACTTCATCACTGATCTACTATTTCATTTCACGAAAATAGACATAGATAAAAAAAAATATGTTAAATAAAGCAAACTGAAAGATTTGAATTGTTAAATAAAGAGCTCTTTTTAATTTTTATTAATTAACTGCCCTAGTTGTTTCCCCATCCACGGCAGAAGGTATGGTGCAATTTGTCTCCCAACAAATCAATCCATTAAAAAAGAAAAGACATGCACACTTTCCAATGTCTAATTAACACTAAAGATACCATTTAATTAATTATAAGAACCTTTTAATCTAATTAAAGAGTCTTTAGTTTAGGGAACGAATTGATACTTTATATGCTTTTGGATTAACAATACATTTTGGTCCCTGAAGTATGGCACAAGTTGCAAAAAGACCCTCCAATGGTAACACAAACTTTTCATAAGCATAGTGGGACTCAAAATTAAATGTATAGGAGTTGAAGCCTCCCATTAAATTATTACACTATGCATTCCTTTAACATATACCAACACAAACTACAGAAATAAAATAAATAAAACCATTTGTTTTGATTAAATTGTTGCTAACAATGAAAGAGAGAATCAAATAAAGAATAAAGTAAAAGATTTGAAATCTTTGGAGGAAGCATCCATGCATCTTTCTACTTAATAATTCCATCCCTAATTAAGAATTATCTTCCACTTTATTTATTATTATTATTAATAATAAATATTATGATCTGCCATAATTGGCAAATTAGGAGACAAATTTGACAGCTCAAACTAGTATCAATAATTTCAGGTGCAATGAACTAGAAGTCGTTTAGGGGGGACTATAAATTAATTAAAAAAATTGTAGTATTTATATGTTTCATAATATTTTTTTATTGAAATAAATTCAAGAACTTGTTATAGTAATAAGATTCCATGATGCGAGGACCTATAAAATATTTCAGTAAATTTGGCCAAACGTCCCTTAAATCTAATTATATTTCATGAAATGTAAATCGAATATAAACTAGTATTAATTTTAAAATAAAATTTAAAATGAAGAAAATAAAATATGTGGTGGTGTGTATTAGGTGCACCCCACCGAAGCCAAAGTGGGTATTAAAGTGGTCCCAACCACAATTCATTTTCATGGGACCAAAGCTTCAGTCACCATCTCCATGGCTGCATTTTTCTCTCATTTTTTAAACATTAAATAAATAAATAAATATAATTCGACAACCAATCCCAAATTATTTGGATATTATTTTCTTTAGAGGAATTATTAGAGGTGAAAATTGGAAAGTAAATTTTAAAATTCCGCCGATTTTGGTTTGAATTTTTTCGATTTGGAATATAAACGAGATTTCAAAATTCGATCCGATATTAATTATACACAATGAATTTAAAATAATAAATACATACAAAAATTCAGATTTGTTTACCCTTTTTTCGTCTTGTTCAAATTCTTTTGATTGGGTGTGCGTGACATGAAATTACAACTTTAACAAAATTTGGCCAATGAACTTGTGATGAAAAATATATATATATACACCCCTATATATATATATATATATATATATATATATATATATATATATATATATATATATATATATATATATATATATATATATATATATATATATATATATTGAACAAGTCGTTGGTTGCTGAAGTACTAGACGGCGGAAACCCTATCGGCGGTGGCGGAGAGTTGGGTAACC
>NW_012193250.1:3111274-3125555 GCF_000504015.1 Erythranthe guttata | reverse complement strand
AGGAAGTATCTCATGTTTTATTCACTTTCATGCTATGCAATTATTATTATTATTATGTCCTTTAATGAATTTATGCCCATATTGGCCATATGCAATGCATTTATTTGTCTGTTATCTTCAACCCCACACATATCCTCAATTTATTTTTATTTTTATTTTTATTATTATATTCTTGGTTTCCTAATTACTGTAACTATTTATCTATTAGTTTTTCAATTAGTTATTTTTATTAACTAATCCTCAAGGCTACTTTAATTCTAGGGTTTTTCAAAGTAAGAGTCATATTATAAAACGGATTCTGAGTCATTATCCATATATAGTTTGCTTGTTCTTTTCAATAAAACAGACAAAATATGTATAATCTAAAGTAATTTAGTACCATAATCTTCTTCATGAGAAGTTGATCACGTTACGGTAAAAATAAAAAATAAAAATAAAAAATAAAAATAAAAAACAATTTGAGGACTATATACAAGTCATTAAAATGTGTGATTATAATTAACTGTTGATGTTTAAGATTTGATTGATTTCTTCACCCATGAAATCTCTGATGAGCTGGTAGGCTGTAAACAAGAAAAGGACCAATTTAATTTAGGTGTTTTTTTGCAAATAATATTAACTTTAATTAGTCAAAAAGCTAATTAAAGTAAAGATTATTGCATTTATTATCAGCCATAATAGCTTTTGTACGTAATACTTTTTAATTTATTTTTTCTCCTTCACCAGTACTCCACCTTCGAAATTATGAGGCACAATTGTTAAAAGAAAATAATAAAACAAATCGAAATTTTATAATTATATGAATGAATACGAAAAATGTAGAGAAGCATCAAGATCACATGACCAGAACTCACGTCGGCACTTCTTTTTCCCCATTTATTTTAATGTTAGTGCTTAGTGTAATATAATACTTACAACTAGCTGGTAGTTATTTTTCTAAGTGCTTACAATAACGATGGATGTAATAATATTTACTTGATTCAAAATCCAGAAGATCTTTTTTTATATATATAATATATAATTAATTAATGGGGATATTCAAAGTATAAAAAAATTGTGTCCACTATTGATACATATATTTGTCAGGTACGTAAACATATACTACAATCGATAATATCAATGAGATAAATCCACAGTCGACGTTCAAGCAACGGTTGCAAATTTTGATAATGACATTTAGTATACAAATTTAAATTGGAATCCGCGTTAAATATGTCACTCTAGCAAATTAGCAATAATGTCTCGGTTTAATTTTTTTTTATTTTTTTTTTTATTTTCTTCTGCTATGTCTAATTGGGCCGACCCAATAGACCCACAATTCATTCATTTACTAGTCTACGAGCTCAATTTAAAAGACCATCATAACCCTCAAATAATGTTTGAGCCCAACAAAGTATACTCAATCCAATCAATTACATATAAACCCAAGGCTCGTCCGAAAGTAACTGGGGTTGATTCGGGGGAAACCCCTCCAACGCTCAAGTCAGATGTACGGATCGTGTAGATAGTGGAGAGAATGTGATCTCTAGAATAAAGATGAATAATGGAACGTACGACGTACCTTAACAAATAAGCTAAAACCTCTATTTATACGTAGATGATTGTGTTGTATTTACTTTGTTGGGCCCAAGCCTTATGTGAAGGTGTTTGACTTTCGTATAATAGTCTTTTAAATTGGGCCCGTGGACTAGTAAATGAATAACTTGTCTATTGGATCGGTCCAGTATGTCGAAGTTTTATAATTTATGAAATCGAATTTTCGAGATGGAAATTTACTAAAACAATATTAGAAATAAAATAGTTATAGAAACGTGTGGAATTTGGCAAATATGCAATTAAAGCTACTTTTCTAGTGGGACCAAAATGTACAATTAGTGAAAGAAAAGAAACAACGAAACGAAGCGTGACAGACCCAAAAACAACCCAAGCAGCGGGACCCAATCTAAACCGTCCAAAAAATTAAAGATTAGATATAATCCAGGAGGTTAACTACTCTTAACCATAACTTTGACTTTAACCAAACCACCCAACCACGGTTAACCAAACGTCCTCAATTAACGGCCGTTTCCTTTTTCTATTACTTGGTGGGAAATCAATGCTCCATAACCTGTCACTTGCCCCTACTCCACGTGGCTGAAGTAGCGTTCCACAACGTGACACGTGGACCTTTCCTATCGACGCGGGGGTGTGACCAGTGATGGGCTATGGCCTTAGCTGCTCCATTTTTTATTCACTGGGGCCCCAGCTATGGGCCTATTTTATTTTATTTTATTTATTTATTTATTTTAATTAGCTAGTCTGTCAGCGTCAACCGCCAGCTGTCTTTCCGTTTGTCAGGTTTCTCTTCGGTGGTTCCGGTCAGCTGCGATTACTTTGAGGTGACCCATCAGGTCAACCCCGAGTATATCTTATTCAATTTTAGTCTTGAACATTTCTTAATTTTGAGCAATATATTGTTAATTTTTGGAGTAATATGTTGTTGATTATTTTATTTTCCAATATAGTTCAATTTTATAATAATTAACAACATACTCGATCAACCCTGGAAGTTTCCTGACAAGTGACAACCAACCTGCCAGAAAATTCTAAATTCCTCTTTTTAATTTTAATATCTCAATCATCACAAGATAAATAGTAAAACATTTATTTATATTAATTAAATTAGTATTAAAGGTAATTATTTTTTGAATTTTAAAGGTGTTTAGATTTGTTACCATTAACGGCAGGTAAAAGATGGAAACACCATTCCGTTTCAATGGCACGGATTTTCCGTTTACTTTGGTCTAAACAGGTCCCACACGGAGTAGTGGCTCACACTTAAGCGGGTCCCACAAGAATCATCTCCTCTATAAGTAAAGGCCTAGCCCTCACCGTTCTTCGTTGTTCTGCAACTACAGGCAATAATCATCTCCCTTTCTTTCTCTCCTGTTTCCTACAGAACAAAATAGAAATTTCTCGTGTTCCGCCTCCTTCTCGCACACTGCGCTTCCCCTCCAATTTCACACTCCAAAATCCGAATTCAATATCTCGTTCATCTGTTGATTTTTTCTCCCTGAATCTCGAGGTAAGCTTGTGATTTTCCAATTTTACTTGTTTTTTTGATTGATTTTTGTTTTATCTGTTAATTTCGCTTATTTCATTTTTGCATTATGAACCGTTATATTTTTCTGGAAGATTATGTTTCGAGTTCTGCTTTTGCGCAGATCACTTCAATTTTTTTTTTAAGTAGGAATTTACTGTTGCTGTTGTGTTTTACAGCGAAAAGGAAATGGAGCAGTTTCAGAATCACGAGCTGGAATACGTGGTTGACGAGTACTACGACATCAGTGATGTTGAGGACGACGACGTTTCACCGCGGAGCGGAAACGGTTCCGTTGATGATGACTCTGTGAACTCCGACTTTGATGATGACTTTGAAGTGGTAATCAAGTTTGTTTTAAATTGCTAGACGATTTTTAATATCTTACGATTTACTTTGTGGAAACGGTGGTAATTTTGTTGTTTAGGTTTTCTGAATTGAAATATTTTTGTTGAATAAACAGAGCAAGCCGAAAACCGATACGTCGGCTTTAGAAGCCAGGAATGGCAAGGATATACAGGGTATTCCATGGGAGAGACTTAATTTCACAAGAGAGAAGTATCGTGAATCCCGATTGAAGCAATACAAGAATTATGAGAATCTCTCTAGCTCTCGTGAAGATCTTGAGAAGGTATTTGATTTTGTTGTTAAACATTAATTGCGTTTATTGCACGTTTTTATGCTGGGTCTATCGCTTACATTTTCTATTTTTCGGTTCAGGAATGCAAAGAAGTGGAGAAGGGCCACAACTTCTACGATTTTCAGTTCAATACCAGGCTTGTCAAATCAACGATTGTGCATTTTCAGGTAGACAATTCAACCTGAGTTTTCATTTCGGTACTGCTAACAGATCGCATCGTGCATCATCTTTTTTTCGTGGTGGTCCAATTGTGGATGCATTTGAATGGTTTTCCAACATTATTTATTGTGTTTTCTTTTCGATGCATTAACATCTTCTATTGTCAAACCGGAACAAATATTTTGGGTATACCTGCGCTGATATCTACTCCTATTTTAAGCTAATGCATTTTGGTAGACTTGGCAATGTTTGATGCATCCATCCATTTCATTTTGGCAGTTTTCTTTTCCAAGAATCTCCATCTAAATATGGCTTTAATAGTTGATAGAATGGTTAATTTTGTCTTTTTTCTTAAAACTGTTAATTCCTTTGTATTTCTTCATCCATGGGGCACAATAAACGTAGTTTTTGCAGATGCCATGCTTGTGTATTGATCTTTGATCGCTTAATAACTACTATGCATCTCTAGCTGAGCCCCTAACCATTACTAGAAGGTATGGAGTTTATGGATGTCTTATGTTAAGAGCTTTTTGTTTCCTCATTTATTTTAACTGACTCGGTTTAGTTTCTGTAGCACTAACTTTCGCTGCCGAATGCCAAAAACAAATTGTGTTGGCAATTTATTTTGCAACCATTCTTGTTTCAGTCTCTTCACTTTTTCGATTATGTCGGTATTGTCCATAGCAAGATCGTCATTCATTGATAATCTATCGCCTGAATGGTAGAGATTTTGGTATATTTTACTTTGTTTTCCTTCGTAGTTAAATATATTTATTGGTTTTCTTCTCAAATTTATTGGGAGCAATTTTTTCTTTTCTTTGGCATTACCTTTTCCTAGAAGGTAACATTAGCTTGTACCTGAATAGCTTGAATTTTAATTAGAGATATTAATTGTGCCCAGTTCAAGTAATATTGAGCTGGGCTTGTATTCACAGAATCCTTTTTGTGCAGATCGTTAACACATGCCAAGAGTCGCATGAATTATTATTTAGCAAGGTCTGTTTTTGGAAGATACAAAGTTCAATGTTTCAGACTATCAAAACTACTGGGTTGTTTGGAGTATGACAATGAAAGCGTTGTGGTGAGCATATAACTTAGCCGTACAGAGATTAATAAACTAGCAGTGATATAGGATACCTAACCATCTTCATAAGTTTCTTCCTGTTCTTGTTTGTGAGATACCATAGGACATATTCTTACATTATTCTAATATATAATGTTGCAGTAGAGCAATAACATAGTTCACTAGTGTGCAGAGCAAGTGAATAAGGCTATAAATAGTTGCCATATATTACTTGCGCTTAATTATATATAACAACAGTTCTCCCATTCTTCCTTCCAATTGTGCATGGTTTTTCTATGCCTGATTGGAAGATTGAAGATGTGCATCTCAATTACATTGCTATTGATGAATATCGTTCTTTAGTTGTTATATCGTTCTTAATGTCTAGGGAATCTATTAGACCGATTCACTAACTGTTTAGAGTGAGAGATTTTTCGAAGCTAACATAATGTCTTACCTTATTCAGTCAGCACGGTGCTGGTTGTTAGCATGAGGTTATTCATTAGAATAATCTGAACTAGTTGAAGTATCAGTTTCTATATGCTTCTGTTTTCATTTGAAGATAGATTATGTGAGCGGTTTTAAATATATACCTGTTTGCTTCCTTGTAATTTAACCCATGGCGTGGGACTGCTATGTTATCTTTATTTCAGCATTAGAAGCAGCACTGCAGTTTTATCTGAGCAGCTGGCGGCTAAGGGATCATTTCTATATGGTATGATAGGGGATTATATGAGCATTAATAGGCATAGTATTGAATCTGTTTTCATCAGGGGTTAAGTTATACCTTAGTTATTGTGCCATTAAATAGCTTGATTTAAATGCATAGCACAGTACTGGCATATATGTTTGTATGCCTTGTTTGCTTTGATTGATTTACCGCTTGATTATTTATTTATTTTATTTTTTTTGGTGTTTTTGCTACGCATCTTTTTGTAGCTAACTCTAGTTTTGTAGATCATTAACACTGATGTGCAAAGAACTAAGTTTGACTATAGAACATAGTGTCCTTTTTTTTTTTTCTTTTTTTTTTTTTTTTTCTCTTTTTAATTTTTTAATTTTTTGAGTGTGTGTATTCTAACATCTAATAACAAGTGCCCTGACTTTTGCCTTCAGTTGTTGGTTTCTCTCTAAAAGCTCATCATTTGGTTGTATTCAGCATTGGAGTGCATACATATCATTTCTTCATGTGTCAATTGTCGAGCACTCTGGTCCCCATATTCCTTCTCTACTGACTATAGCTGCTTGCATTCTGCTTTTTCTTGGTTTTCTCTTATTAAGTTTTTGATTCTAACCTTTTGTGTTACCATCATTTCTATGTCGCCGCAAGTGTATTGTGATGAGAAGTTGCACTCTTTGGCTGGGAATGAAACTAACATTAGTTTTCAAGTCTTGTGTTGTCTTAAGGTGTCAGTTCAACAAACAACATGTTGCTTTCATTAATCTGTGTCCTTTTTCTTGTGATGGTTTATCCAACAGTGAGTAATATCCTGCTTTTCTTTCCATTTGAATCTTTTATCTCTTCTTTTTGTAATTTTTTTTTCTCTTGCTCTTGTTTGATCCTGATCGAGTCGTCAGTAGTATGTTTTTGTGCGACCTCCTTTTAGTTTAGATTAATTGCCCTGGCTGGTAACTGTATTATTTTGACTTATTTGAATTCTGAACTTGGTTGAAAGCTTATGTTTTGTGTTAATAGTTTTGATCCTTTTTCTCTGTACTTCTTTTTTTTTTTTTTTTTTTTCTTCTGCCTACCTTACCATTTCCTGGCATAATTGAATGAGTGAGAGTCATAGCAATGTTGAGTCTTGATGCAACCACATACATGCATTGATTAATGTTTTTTAGCATCCATACTTTATTTCCCCTTGTTTTGTTGCCATACCATCTTATCTGTCAATACTCAATCATGACTTTTTGCTGGATAATATAGTTGTTTTCCCATAGTAACAAGCACTTTAACTGGAAATTTTCACCTTTCAGCTGAGGAATCTTCTATGGGCGACCTCGAAACATGATGTATACCTGATGCAAAACTACTCTGTGATGCATTGGTCCTCACTGCTTAGGAGGGGCAAAGAAGTACTCAATGTGGCTAAACCTATCATACCTACCCTGGTATTCCCTTATTCCAACTAATTAATATTGTAAGACTTGTATGTAATTGAATATACTGAGTGTCTAACGTAATTTCATATGTGCAGAAATATCCAGGGTGTTCAGCTGAGCCTCTTTCAAGGGTTCAGATAAGCACTATGAGTGTGAAGGACAATCTCATGGTGGCTGGTGGTTTTCAAGGAGAGCTTATCTGCAAGGTATCTTGCTTCGTACCATGTTCGACAATTCATTTGCTGACCCGAATTATCCTTCGACTGCGTGAAAAAAAACTTAATTTGTTGTTTTTTTTCTTTTACAGTCTCTAAACCAAACTGGAGTTGCCTTCTGCACAAAAGTAACCACAGATGAAAATGCTATTACTAATGCAGTGGACATATATCGTAATCCTAGGTACATTAATTAACACTCGAACTCACTGTAGATTCTACGCAATCTCTGAAAATCTAACAATTGTTTTACACTGTTTTCTTGGCAGTGGTGCAACGAGGGTTATGGCAGCAAACAACGATGCTCAAGTCAGGGTTCTGGATGCAGCAAATTTCGCTTGCATAAACCGTTTCACATTCCCGTGGTCTGTTAATGTAAGTGAAACTCCCGCAGGAATAAAATAATTTTATTTGTTACCGAATATTAGTATTAAATATTAATTTAATTGCAGAATACATCAGTAAGTCCTGACGGCAAAATGGTAGCAATTCTGGGGGACAGTGCAGAGTGTTTACTCGCAGACGCACAGTCAGGAAAAGTTATGAGCAATCTAAAGGGACACCTAGACTACTCATTTGCATCTGCTTGGCACCCAGATGGCAGGATTCTAGCCACAGGGAACCAAGACACAACGTGCAGATTGTGGGATATAAGAAAACCATCGGAATCAATAGCTGTACTCAAGGGAAGGATGGGTGCAATCAGGACCATCAGATTCACATCGGACGGCCGATTCTTGGCCATGGCTGAACCCGCTGATTTCGTTCACGTGTTCGATGCAAAATCTGATTATGCTGTTGGTCAAGAGATTGATCTGTTTGGGGAAATTGCTGGAATCTCGTTCAGCCCCGATACTGAAGCGTTGTTTGTCGGAGTTTCGGACAGGACTTACGGGAGCTTGTTGGAGTTTAATCGGAGACGTTATGACCACTATCTTGAGTGTCTGTTTTAGATTCTCTGCAGTTGCATGTTTTTTGTGTGTGTGTATGTATTGCTGTTGGACTTGTTTATGGTTGAAATAGAGAGGGATGTTTCTTTCTGAAGCAGATCCTTTTATATCAGTGTTGCATGCGGCTGCTTTTTTGAAGCTGTTTTTTTTTTTAGTTAAAACCAAAAAAAAAAGAGAAAATTTTGCAGATGTAAATGTGGTTGTTTTTGTAAATTAATTAAAACAGTTGGTAAATTTGTTTATGTCACGGGAGTTTGTTTGTATGTATGTATATGTAATCAGTAACATTATTAACTAGTAAATTTTAAGCAGTTGTATTGAAACTGAAGATAAGTTATAAGTATGAAAAATTAGGTATACATCGACATCAAAGGCGACGTCGTATTCAAAATAATGAAGTGGTCCAATCAATACAATTGAAATTATATAAAACAAAAATTGTCAATCATGCATGTGGACTATATCGATTTTAGAAAAGTTGTCACATGGCGCTGCTGCATATATACATTCATTAGAGTCTTCTGGAATGCAATGGCATGAAACCAACATTTCAATGTGGGCATCACTACATCATGCTTACAACTCCACATCACAATTCAACCACTATTTTTGCAGGAAAATCAATTCTTGCAAATGGGATAGAGCAAAACAGACCTTTAAAACGAAAAAAAGAAAAAAAAAGAACATGATTTTCGGCTTGATATACGTGATTTTATGTTTACGACCATATATAGAGGGAGTGAGGTGTATCTCACCGATATAATCAATACCAGAAGAAGCTATATATGAAAACGTCGATATCGTATCCGATTATTATGAACTAACGAAGTAACAATCAACACTCGGATAAGTTAAAGTTAAGACTACGTACAAGCTAAGTGATAAAAAACGATAGTGCCCCTATCGAAGCAATGCCATTAAGTTAAGTAATCTTCCAAAGGTCCAATTCAGACCAACTCCACACAGACCACAACTACAAGTTGTGCCAGAAAGTTCCACCTAAAACATGGAATTTTCTCGAGATATATATATATATTTTCACGTAATCTTGAAAAACGACTGAAGATCACTACAAAGTGTCCCCTACTACAACTCTTATGATGTTTGACACTAACACCAATCTTTATGAGTAGAGTTATGACTCGTATAGTTGTCAATATAAGATTAAATAATCTAATGAAATTTCATTGTTTTTGTTGGACCGTGGAAGGTCCAATAATAATATTATATTTCCTGGTCGACATAGAAATTAAAATTATTGGGTCTACCAAACATCAAACAAATTCTAACTATTTAGTTAATCATGGATAATCTCCCCAACTAAACGAGACATTAGTATATAATCTTGATTATCATGACCAAAGTTTAGGATTTTAACTATGTCCACCATCCTTTTACTTTCGCAATTATAAAAGGATTATTAAAAAACTAAAAATAAACAAGACTTAAATGGCAGTTAATGATTATCATCAGCAACTTGTGGGTGCAGTGCATTAATTAATTAATTGCTCCAAAATTGGCCCTAGCTGATGGGAAAGGTTACGCCTTGCTTAACTCGCTAATTGTTATTCTAATCAAATTACTCCATAACATAAATTAGATTCAATGAATTGTTATGATATTGATATCTGAACCAATATTTTATTATTTTATTAAATCTTGTATCGTACCATATAATACAATACAATATTACAGCATGTAATAGTATTTATTTATTTTTACAACACGCATGACATGCAAATTAAAGTAAATGTCCTTTCAAATTTCAATACAATTCTTTTTCTTTTGAATTTTGATGTAGGGGGCTGGCTAAATCTAATTGTCAATTCGAGCAAATAGTGGTAGTTGGCGTGCATTAATTGGGCCAGATTGTAATAATTTATTTATTTTTCTATTTTTTCTTATTTTAAAATTAAAAAAATCCGTGAAATTATATATTTATAATTTTTTTTGTATATATAATTAAAAAAAAACAAGGGATGTAAGTTCACACACGAGGCACCTTTAGGAATCTCTAGGTAAAGACTAAAGACTAAAATTGAATTTTATAGGAGAAGAATATTCCTCGTCTCTTGAAAAAGAAAAATAGTTAGAAAATAAATATGGCAATTAAAGTAAATAAAGCACTTGAACATTGAAATTGCAGTACCCTTTTGATTTGGGTTTTTGGTCATTTGACAAATTAGACCGGATTCAGTAACTTTACATGTGATATCCACGTGTTCGGCGCATGCGCTTCGCCGTAAATTCCGCGGTGACCAAACTACAGTCTGACTGACGGAGCTAATTGCCGTTACCATTCCGTCAGCACCAACAACGGCCGCATCTTTAGGCATAAAAATATGAGAATATATAATTACCATATTCCTTTTCTTTTGGACATATATATATATATATATATAATTAATTCGAGCAAAATGTAGAAATTATTCGAATGCCCTAGACTAATTACCTTTTTTCTTTTGTAATGGAAAAGGAAATGTGAAACCTATATTAATTAAATATATTTCAAATTGCTCTGAATTAAAAAAAAAAAAAAAAAGGAAAAAGAATATTTCAAATTCTTCCTTTTCGGAATTGAAAAAAAAGGAGTAGCAAAACGACAAAGGAAGCAACGTGAAACGGTAACTGGTGAGTGGTGGGTGTGAACGCGTAGTCGTCACATTTTAATTTAGTCAACAATGACAAGCAATCCTTTACAGACACCTGCCCTTGAAGCAACCGTCACCTGTCCGTCACCCTAACACGTGTCGCCACTCCATTAGCTGAGTACACCCATCTGACGAAACCCTACGCAATACGAGACCGAGTAAACCGGCAAGGTGAAATAAATATCGAATTACCGGGTCGGGTCGAGAAATGCAATCCAATGGGCTTTACACAGTCCACACGTACTATATAATGGGGGCAGATTGCACTCTTCAGAAACCCAGAGAAAAAAAAAAAAAAAAGTGAGGACCGAGAGATAATTCACAACTTCTTCCTTCTCACTTGCACACACATCACTTAATTTCTTCTGAAGGGCTTTTATTTTTCTTTTTTTTTGCAAATCCCCCCCTCTAATTCATCCCCGCTTCTGTTGATCCCTTTCTGTTAATCATCTGTTTATTTCATGTTTTTCTGAAATTTTTAGGTTTGTTTTTTGTGTTTATATAGATCTTAAAGCAAACTTAAAACCAGGATTTCAAGAAACCCAGGTGTTTTCAGAACGAGATCTCCTTTTTAATTGATCTTGTTTTATTTATTTATTATTATTTTTTTTAATTTGGCGAAACCTGTTCTTTAATTTTACTAAGAAACAGGAAATAGCAAAAATGGCGGCTACACTGGATTTTTGGAGTAGCAGCGAACCAGTAGTTGTAGATCCCTTCAATGGCGGTGAGCTGATGGAAGCACTTGGACCTTTTATGAAAAGGGCTTCTTCCACACCCCTTTCTTCTTCTTCCACTCCTTCTCTCTCTTCTTTTCCTTCTCCCTCTGACCACTATTTCTCTCCTTCCACCCCCTCCAGTTATTTTCCCTACAATTCTTTCAATTCCTTCACTCAATTTGAACAGCCCATTATGTATCAGGCCTCAGCCCATGATTATTTAAATGGGCCGGCCCATCAACCAATGCAAACCCAGATCCATGATATCCAGACCCAGATTATCTCGGGCCCAACCCAGGCCCGGTATCCACCGACGCAGAACACTTCTCACTTCCTCGGGCCGAGGCCTGTTCCGATGAAGCAAGTGGGCTCGCCTCCGAAGCCCACGAAGCTTTACCGGGGAGTTAGGCAGCGGCACTGGGGCAAGTGGGTGGCGGAGATCCGCCTGCCGAAGAACCGCACCCGCCTCTGGCTCGGCACCTTCGACACGGCGGAGGAGGCCGCTCTGGCCTACGACAAGGCGGCGCACAAGCTGAGGGGAGACTTCGCCAGGCTGAACTTCCCGCACCTCCGCCACAGTGGGTCCCACATCGGCGGTGATTTCGGGGAGTACAAGCCCCTCCACGCCAGCGTGGACGCCAAGTTGCAGGTCATTTGCGAGACTCTCGCGCAGGGCAAGAGCATCGACGCGAACGTTATCAAGAAATCTCGGTCCAAAAAATCTTCTGCGGCCGCCGCCGTAGCCGCGGCGGCGTCCGCGGAGGAGGAGAAAAGCTGTAAAATATCCGGATCCGGAACCGAGAGTGACGGGTCGGGTGTATCGTCCCCTGTTTCGGATCTGACGTTCATTGAATTTACAGAAGAGGAGCAGCCGGGTTGGGAAATCGGATCTTTGCCGAAGTATCCATCTTATGAGATTGATTGGGATGCATTGTAGTTTCTTCAAGTTTAGGTCTTTAGATCTTCAGCTTCTGCGATGGAATTTTTGACATTTGCAGAGCTCTCTTTGTTTTTATTATTTTTTAGTGTAGTATTTTGCTTCATTTAAGATTAGGTTTTTAAGTATGATTAGTTGTTAATCATGTAAATCTTCCTATCTGGCTTAAGCTAATTTTTACATGGCTTTTGTCCAAGAGGGATTGATTAACCCCCTTTTGTAATTGTTTCTTGTTTATATCCTATTATTATTTATGTTTATTAATTTTCAGTTCTATATTTCTATTGAATGTTTATTTAAGCCTGTTACAGAAGTTTGATTAAGAAGCTCTGCAACTAATTACTTCAATTTAAGTTTCTTTATTTATGTTGTTCTGTGTAGAGTTTAATCAATTCCCTTTACAAATTGACATCAATTGTTAATGTTAAATGTTTACGTCGGTAAATTATTGGGTAAATTACAACCACCTCCCTGACGTAAATTATAATTATGAACAACCCCTTTTTTTTTTTGAAAAATTACTGTCAGCCCCTTGAAGTTTTTAAAATTTCTTATATCTACCACTATAAAAGGGTGTTAATGTAAGAAATCTACAAATTACAAAGGGTGGATGTAATTATCAACAAATGAGGGGTTGCTCGTAATTAGACGTTGCCTCAGGAGGGTGATTGTAATTTAATCTAAATTCATTTTTTTTTTTGTGTAAACAGGAGGTAGGGAAGAGGGAACTCTAAATTCATCTCGGCTAACATTTCACTAAATCTACTATCAGGCCCAATAATTTTAATTTTATATTAGGCTTTAACATAATTTATCTCAATTATTGAGCTTAAAGACCCAATAAGTTTCTATATTTTGATAATATCTGGGCTACAACAAGGTCCAATAAATTCGGTTTGACCCAAATTTCTCTCTTTAAAAGCCCAATAATATTCGAAATTAAATCTACTAGAATAATATTCGAAGGTTCAATTTAAATATTATAATATTTGTTCCTTCTACCATTAAATATTCCACCGCCAATAACGTTATTTTTTGGAACATTTTTTTTAATTACAATTTTCAAAATCCTAAGTTCCATTTTTTTTGGGTAAATAATTGTAGTTAGTTTTTTAATTACAAAAATATTACTAAAATAAAATCAGAACAATGTTAATTCTAATTCAATCCGTCCGATTTTCACACCCAATTGCTCCGGTTACGGAATATCCGAAAAACAAAATCTTGAAAAATAGGATTATCTATATAATATATAAAAGTTGAATTGCATAGCTAATTGATTGACATTTGGCAATTACAATTGATGACATGTAATCAATTTCATCCCAAGTGGCGAATTGATTGGTGGAAATAAATCATCAAAAAACATGTCATCATTTTCCAAAATTAGAGGTAATTAAATATATTTAATTATTTTATTAATATATTTATATCCTACCATTTATAAAATGCTCTAAATATATCAACTTTCTGAGAAACCCTAAATAAATTTATTTTTTTTATTTCATTTTATAATTAATTTAATTTGAATTTAGTCAAATTCGATTTAAAATCTTCCCTTATTATAATTGCATGATTGATGGCGTTACGAATTTTTTTAATTTTAATTCATAAAATTGGATTTATATTAAAAAAAATATTGCAGAATAAATTATTTGATATTATACATTTTACATGAGCATGACAAGAGAATATGTATTTTTTTTACTAATTTAATATTATATATTAATATTATCTGAAAAAAGAAAGATACATGTTGAAT
>NW_012193250.1:3083017-3100531 GCF_000504015.1 Erythranthe guttata | reverse complement strand
CCAATCTTGCTACAGAGTCGACCTCTTTTTTCCGAGCAAGCACGCATTTTTTCATATAAGCTTCACCGACTTCATTGTAATAAGGGCTGACAAATTTCTCGAAAAACTTATTGTCCGTCATTTTGTACAGAGCCGAAAAGCTAGGCCAATTCTTTATCAGATTTTTGCGTTCCAAAATTTCCAAAACTTGAAACCGTGGCTCATACCTCTTCTCGATACTGCGAGTCAGCGAAGTTGGATTTTTCACAATGCACGAAAGATCGTACTTTCCGGTGGCAAGAAGAAACCTTTCAAGCTTCCTAATTTTCTCCTCCGATATGCAAAACAGCAGCGGTTCAACCCTAAAAAGCCTCACTATACCTTCTTCCGAGAACCCTAAATCTCGAAAGGCCTTCAGCTTGTGCTCCCACGTGTCGTTGTTCATCGAACTAACTGCACGAACTGAATGAACGAACATTTTGGAACTCCGATTTGCCCCCAATTGATCAGCCCTAGCAACGAATTTCTCCATATTTTCCGGCTTCTGCAGAAGAAACCTCGGGAAATAATACATAAGCCAAATGATCTTCTCCGTGGGGATGCCGCAGCTAATCAGGAAATTCATATTCGGCACCAAAGTTTTATCGAGATCCGTTTTTAAATACCAGCCACTAACCCTCAAAAACTTGGCCACTTCAGCAGTGGACCCAAGCAAGCCTTTCAGAACAGACAACGAGGGAATGACCCTCTTATCGGCGCTCGAATGCAGAATCGAGGGCTCTTTCGAGATCATCTCGACGATCTCGTTGGCCGAAAAGCCGAATTCCTGGAAAATCTTTATCTTGGGCTTGATGATTTTGTCGAGGTTCGCGGAGAGCAATTCGGGCCAGGATTTCAAGATGTTCTCCATTTGGGTCACTGAGAAACCGATATCTTTCAGGAATGTGAGTAAAAGATCGGATTTTTGGTGAGGGTTTTTCAGACCGGTTAAACCGGAGGCGATTTGTGAAGCTGCTTGAGGCCGGAAATGGTAGTTTTGAACCAGGAAATCGGAGAGTACGGGATTTGTTTGAGGTTGCTGTTCGATACAAGTAGAGAAATAGAGAGAGAAAGGAGCGCGGGATTTGCAGAGAAGAGAAGGATTCTGGGAAAACAAGTAGCTAAAACCTCTGCGTATATGTATCGACATCATTGATGAAAACAAACAACAAACAAGTACGCGATTAATACTTATTACAGAGGATTTACTTGCCGGTGGCGAAGACTTCTGCAGAATTGATTTGCCGAGAAATGCTTACGCCGTTGAAGAATTAGGTTTCCTGCGTCTTCGATTGAACCCTCTTTCGTATCTCTGGATTAAGAAATAAAATTAAAGATAAATAAATAAATAAAAGGGTTTTAGTTTATTTTACTGGATTTTATGAGTTTAAAATTAAATTAGTTCAATAGACTTGATTTAATATTAAAAATAATGCTTTATTAATTTATTACATAAAATAATATGAATGGTTTATTCTTTATTAATTTTTTTAAAATATAATTAACAAATTTTAGGATGTAGAATGTTAGATAGATATTATTATAGGGGTAAAGTGACAATAACCCAAATTGGAAGGGTAAGAAAATAAATGCAAGAATCTGCTCCTTCACTGCATAACCGTGTAATGCCCGTAAGGTGTTCGATAAAATTACCAAGAGACAATAACTCAAAGTGAACCCCCCATTCCAGAATACTACTCAAATTTCTCTGGAATAATTACAGTGGGCACCAAATATTTACGGTCACGACGATCAATCCATAAACGAAGAAGCCTAAATTACACAACAGTAGAAAATTAAATCCATATTTCGAACCACTGGCTGTAGTTGTTTGGTCGATATTCGAAGTTTCGAACCACTCGTAGTACGCTATTCATCTTCAATTTGTTTGGCATCTCCTTTTCGAGCGCTTGCAACGTAAACGTCTCCAACATGATCCAAATAAGGGCCAACGAATTTCTCGAAAAAATCCTTTTCCGACACTCTGCATAGCACCGACAAACAAGGCCATCTCACAATCACATTCCTACTTTCCAATATCTCCAAAACTCGTATCCGCGGCTTATACCTCTTCTCGACGCTGTACATGAGTGAAATCGGGTCTTTAACAATACACGACATTTTGTACTTCCCAGTGGCAAGAAGAACCTCTTTCACCTCCTTTATCTTCGTCTCCGATACACCGAGTACCAAAGGGGAGTTTCTAAACGTTGCTTCCACATCTTTTTCCGAAAACCCCAACTCACGAAAAGCCCGCACCCGAAGTTTCCATGTATCTTCGGTCATACAACTCAATATCCGCACAGCGTGATAGAACATTCTAGAACTTCTACTAACCCCCATTTCGTCCGCTTTATCCACCAATTTCTTCACAAGCTCCGGCTTACGCAGAATAAACATCGGAAATCGGTAAATGGCGGGAATAATCTGCTTCATATCGACACCGCAATTCTTCAAAATTTCGACATTTTGGACCATGTTGTTGTCCAGATTAGTTTTCAAGAACCCACCATATCTCTTCAAAAGTTTAGCTACTTGTTCATTGGATCCCAACAAACGCTTCAGTGTAGATAAAGATGGGATGATTTTTTTGTTCAGGCTTTGCTTCAGAATCCAAGGATCGTGTGAGATTATAGCGACGGCGTCGTTTGAGGAAAAGCCCAAGTCTTTGAAAATTTTGATTTTGGGCTTGATTGTGTTTTCGAGATTGGCGGAGTGCAATTGAGGATAGGTTTTCACTAATTTCTCCACCTGGGTTTTAGAAAAGCCGGCTTGTTTTAGGAATGAGATTACGAGGTCGGGTTTTTTAGGGTTCCGAACAGAAGATGCCGGAGATGAACGGTGTTTAAGCGGCGAGATTTCAGAAGCCGTAACTGAAGTAGAGAAATGAAGAAGAAACTGCGAGAAAACGACATGGGAGTTGCAGAGAGATGATGGAGAATTCTTGAAAAAACGAAAATTGATTCGATTTTGTCGAATAATTGTTGCAATCATTATTGAAGGGAGTGTTGTGAAAGCCCTAATTCGAAAATACCCACTTCAATTGAAGATGAAAGCAACCCAAAACAACACAGTAAGACTCGCTCCTCAAATTGTTGATCACTTTTGGGGTTAGGGTTCTTCAACTCGGATAAAGGTTGTTTGCCAATGAACCGACCCGACCCGAATAAGACCACATCCAATAAAGTTCATTTCTTTGATTGGACCCGGTTCGGATCCATGTGGATCGAATCTAAAAAAATCGGATCCAAAGTGGTCGGACTTGGACTGCTCCGGATCGAATCAACATGGATTCATTGCATCAATAATTCAACTTAAATGATTTAAAAGTGAAACGAAAACGATCAATTTAACTGGTTTAAAAGTGAAAAGAAAACGATCCAAACATTGCCTTACGTAATACCAGGGTCCGACCCAAGCCCGTATGGGGTCCTCGACAGATAAATGTTTTTGGGACCCCTTATATTATTATTATTTTCTTATTTTTTTCAAGTACAAACATTAAAATTATTAATTCTTGAAAGTAATAAAGACTTACATTCAACAATAAATCCAACACCAAACAATTAAACATCAAATAATAAACATAAATGCAGCTACAATATCATTACCTTACATGAAAATTAAAATCTGAGCTAAGTTCATATTTCTGCTCAGTAGTCATCTTCAACAAGTTGCCACAAAACTAACCACCAGCTACTACAGTAGTACGGTCAACATTCAAACCCTCGTTCGACTTCTCCGTTTCCAATTATTACACCCTTCGCCACATAAACATCTCCAACTCGGTCTAAATACGGACCAACGAATTTCTCATAGAACTTCTTACCAGACATTCTGCACAGCACAGCCAAACAAGGCCATTTCTCAATCAAACCCTCACTTTCCAAAATCTCCAAGACTTTAAACCGCGGCATATACCTTTTCTCGACGCTGTACATAAACGAAACGGGGTTTTTAACAATGCACGACATTTTGTACTTCCCGGTGGCAAAGAGAACATCTTTCACCTCCTTTATCTTCTTCTCCGACACACCGAAAACCAAAGGGACACTTCTAAACGTCGCTGCTATATCATCTTCGGAAAACCCCAACGCGTGAAAAGTCCTCAGCTTCAGTTCCAGAGTTTCCTCCGACATTGAACTGAACAACCGGACGGCGTGAATGAACATTCTAGAACTTTTCCTAACCCCCATTTTCTCAGCCTTGTAAACGAATTTCCTCACGGTCTCGGGCTTACGCAGCAGAATCATAGGAAAATAATGCATGGACCAAGTGATCTGCTCCAGCGGCAAGCCGTAGTTCTTCAAGAACTCGACATTTTGTATCAAATTGTTGTCGAGGTTAGTTTCCAAGAACCATCCACAATTCTTCAAAAGCCTAGCCACTTCGAAATTCGATCCCAACAAACCCTTCAATGTAGATAAACACGGAACGATTCTATTTTTCAGGCTCTGCCTCAGAATCCGAGGATCGTTCGAGATTATAGCGACGGCGTCGTTTGCGGAAAAGCCCGAGTCTTGGAAAATCTTGATTTTGGGCTTGATTGTTTTTTCGAGATTGGCGGAGAGAAACTGAGGCCAGATTTTCACAATGTTATCCACTTGGGTTTTGGAGAATCCGTTTTCTTTGAGGAATGTGATTGCCGAATCGGATTTGTTTGGATTCCTCATGCGGGCGAGAACAGGGGCGGCTTGTGAAGCCGCTGCCGGAGAGAAATTGTGCTTGCGCATCAACATTTCAGGAACCGTAGGGTCGATAACAGTAGAGAAATGGAGAAGAAGATGCGAGAAAACGACATCGGATTTGCGGAGGGGTGAAGAATTCTTGAAGCACAAATTGATGCCATTTTGGCGTACAATTGCTGCAATCATTATTAACAGAACGAGTATCAAAATTCAAAACCCTAATTCGAAACACTCACTCACTTCGAGAATTAAAGAGACACAAAGCCAAATCAATGTTGTAAATTAAGACAGGTAAATGTTTTTCGCAATCGGGGTTTAGGGTTCTTCACCTAGGACGAAACTCCTGCCAAACAATCGGGTCAAAATCCGACCTTTTAAACTCCTCTATCCGGTTCAGACCGACCCGTATTACTGATTTCGGGTCATATATTTTTTTTTTTGTTTTCGAGTTAAAGTTTTGGGTTATTTATATCACTATTTTTTCATTTTAACTTGTTTACTTTCTTTAGGTTTATTATTAAGATGGAAATCGAACGGATTAGATCGTAATCAACACTTTTCGAAATTTTTATTTTTTCGTAATTGAAAATCTGATTCCAATTCCGTTCGAAAAAAAAAAAAAAAACCCGGAAATTGTAATACTCTGTCATCTTCTTTGCCCTTTATGCTTTTCTCTAGGCTGTGCATGGATCGGTTTTAACCACCAACCAACTCATTTTCGACCCACAATTTGTGATGGTTAATCAACCATCAACCGACCTATATAAGTTGGGTCGATAATGTCAACCAACTCATGTATAGTTGGGTCGATAATGGTTTCTAATATGCTAAAAAGTTGGTTAGTCGGTTAATATCGCCCAACCAACTTTATTCATTAATTTATTATTTATTAATTTTAATTAAAATATTTAATATTTTTAATTTCAAATTTCTATTTTATATCACATTTATTAAATTGTTTAATATTAACCAAAATCTTAAAAGCAATAAATCTAACCTAATTATCTAATTTGAACTATTTTAATTTTAAGACATATAGTCTAAATATTTGGACGATTATTATTTGTTGAACTATTTATGTTTAATTGCAATATATATGCCCGTAGTCTTTTGAATCTTTTATTTGAATACTATTGAACTAGTCGCATTTAATTTATAAAAAATATAACAATGTAACAGGTAATAAAATATTAAAAAAAATTAAAAAAAATATTTAAATGGATGACCCATCAACCAAACCACCAACCAACCCATGTAAATTGGGTCGATAACGGTTTCCAATATTTATCAAAGTTGGTTGGATGGGTTGGGTTGGTACCAACCCATGTAAATTGGGTCGATAACGGTTTCCAATATTTATCAAAGTTGGTTGGATGGGTTGGGTTGGTTTTATGGCTGGTTTTTAAATAAAACCAACCAATGCACAACCCTACTTTTCTCTATAGGGATGTGATAAATGTCGTTCGAGCTTTAATAATACTGTTTCGATTTCAAACGTGATTTTGATTATTTTTAATTCTAAATTTTTCAAAATCCGAAATATAGAATTTGTAGTATTCTGAGTTAGTTTTTTAATCCAACTTGAATCACCAAAATTGGATATCGGACGAGAAAAATATACATGAATCAATGGATAATGCCCACAACTTTGATGTATTGAGGTATCTAAAATTCAAAATGTGACTCATTCATGCAAAACTTTGTCACACGGCATCCAATCTAGCGGATTTAAGTTGGATTAGAAAGCTAAGTCAAAGGACTACAGTTTTCATGTTTAGAATTTTGCCAAAATCAAAATAGAACTATATCAAAAACAGATTTGAAGTCAAAACGACATTAGTAAAATTGAAACGACATTTAACATTTCAATTCTCTATATGTTGAATTGCGAAGATTCAGTTTCTAAACAAATGTGTATAACAAATTATTCTTTACATTTCTTGATTTGATTAATTTCACCGAATAAAATTTTGATCAAACAATTTTACATAAAATGTTCAGAGCAACCATATCTGCTCGTATCGTTTACAACAGAAATTACATAAAGCATATAAACATAATGCAAGGAGAGCAATAATCTGCTGTTTAGTGCTTTGAACAGAGTGTGTAAGCCTCAACAGTTGTAGAATTTCACAAGCCGTTTTTAGCACAGAACGAACTCTCGACTTTATGCAGATCACCAACTTCACTTAAATAAGGTCCAACATATTTCTTCACAAAAGATTCGTCGGGCATTTTATATAGCGCTGAAAAACTAGGCCAATTGTTAATCAGATTACGACTTTCCAAAACCCCCAAAACTTGCAGCCTCGGCTTATACTTGTTCTCAACGCTGCAAATAAGTGACGTTGGGTGACTAATAACACACGAAAAATCATATTTCCCACTCGCAATCAAAATTTCCTTCAACTTCTTCATCTTTTCTTCGGACATAGAAAAAACCTGAGGCGCCTTTCTAAAAGTTTCCACTATGTCTTCGTCGGAAAAACCTAGATTCTTAAAAGCCTTCAATTTTTGTTCCCAAGTTTCGTCCGTCATCGAACTAAGCACACGTATGGCGTGAATGAACATTTTCGAGCTCCTATTAATTCCCATTTCATCGACCCTACCAACAAATTTAATCATACTTTTCGGCTTACAAAGGAGACACCTCGGATAAGTATACATAAGCCAACTAATCTGCTCAACCGCTATACCACAATTTTTCGAGAATTCGATATTGGGAGCCATAGTCTTGCCTATATCATATTTCAAGAAGCACCCGGAAATCTTTTAAACCTTAGCTACCTCCAAACTAGAACCTAGCAAGTCTTCACACAAGCATGACGGCACGACTCGATTGTTCAAACTACGGTAATAATATCGGGATCGTTCGTGATTATCTCAGCTATGTCTTGAGCAGAAAAATTCAAGTCTTGGAAGAGTTTGATTTTGGGCTTGATTACCTTGTCGGGATTTGCTGAGAGCAGAGTAGGTCTGTACTTGAGCATTTTCTCCAACTGGGGGTTTGAAAAGCCGCTCTCTTTGAAGAACGACAGTGTGGAGTCGAATTTCTCGAGGGTTTTCAGGCGGGTTAGGGTTAAACACGTGGCGACTTGCGACGCGGCTTCCGGGCAGAAATTGTGTTTGTGCAGCAATAATTCGAAAATTGCAGGGGATCTCTGTTTCTCAACCCTAGATTTGGAGTAAAATTGGACAAGAGAAAGAAGAGGGAAAGGAAAATGGGAGTTGCGAGTTCGTAAGGAATAATTCTTGGAGAAGTGAACAATGTTATTGCGGATTTGCAGAAACATTGCGATGAATTGCGTCGGAGAACTTATTCTACTGACAAAATGGCGTGAAAGTTCAAATCTTTCTCAGTAAATCGGAAGAGAGGATTTAGGGTTCTTCAAAATTCGAAGGGGGAAAAATTGAATTTTGGGGGAAAAGAATTGGGGGAAATGAAAAGAAACCCTATCAAGCCCAATTTTTTCAACGGTATTAAAATGTAATGGGCCTTGTAGAATAGGTGCTTCTTACAAATATTGGCCCAATTTAAATTATCCATTTAATTTTTCTTAAATTATTAAAAAAAATTCCAAATAATATTTTTATTTAGATATTTTCATAAATTATTTTAAATTGCTCAAGTTAATATCAATAATCTCGATTCCATGCAAGTTAATTACGGATAAATCTATGAATAATTGACTTAGGTGAATTTTAACAATTCGTGTGGTAGCTTGCAAATTACATCCGTGGATATGTTTGAATATAGAAACGTGATCATTATTTGACATAGAACGTAGAAAGATTAAAAGTTGTTTATTGAACCATTAAAGATTATGCTTGTTAAATAATTACAAATGGTTCGAGACAAGAAAACATTGGCACTACAATTTCATTGGAGATCGTATATAGAAGCACTCAATTTCAATTCCAGAGATATCGATTTTAATTTTTTTTTTTTTAAGTAATGATATACGAGTTAGGACTAATATATAAATTAATTATTTATTGATAAATAAGAATTCTTTGAATGAGGATCCCTCTGGCCTCCATCTAGAAAAAAGAAAATGCGAAAATAGAGATGAACTGTATTTGGCATAACACCCCAAAAATAATATAAATTCTAATTATTTCAAACATTAGAAAATTAAATAAATAATGATTTGCTTCATGCCCTTTATGACATATACATAGTGAAAATATTATAAAAGCATTCGGTTTTTTTTACACAAAATACAAATTCTGTTACGAATGGGAAAGTGCCGAAGTACTAGAATTTGATCCTTACATTGGTCCGAGATTCTGAATAGTCAAGATTAAGTATCAATTCTTCTAATGATGGTTGATACAGTAAAAATATTATCAATTTAAGATAAATATAAGAACGTTAAAAGTGAAATCACATATTATATATTTAAAAAAAAAATCAACATTTTTAAGCATAAATAAATAGTTCGATTGTGCAAAAGAAGGTTCCTGGAAGTTATTTAATTCCCATGAAATTATTAGAATTTGGTATAAAATAAAGATATGAAATATATTGATCTAATTAATGAAAAGGACCAATGGAAGCATAGTTGATAAGTCTAATCCGAAAGCAATATTTAGATAATGGATGTTAGGGCCCATATAGTAGCTAATGCTCTCAAGTGCCATCAACCCTTTCATCATTTCCTCTTAATCACCTTTAATTAAACTATTAACCCTTTTATTTTATTTTATTTGTTGCTATTAAAATAATTTTTTTTCTCCTACTTGTAAAATGTAAACAATCAACTTTTCCATATAGAGTACTAAGATGGTGTTGCAAAAGCTTATTTAAAAGTGATCGTGAATTAAGTCGGAACTGAGTATTTATTTCTAATAATTGGGGGATTTCGCAAATTAATTGAAAAATTAGCTAAAATTATAGTTTCAAAGAACTTATTCTAATAGAAGTAAAAGTAAAAATTTGTTCTACAAACACTTGAAAACAAATTATGTGCAGAAAAAAACTTATAATGTATTTCTAAAAAATGTTACAAACACCACCAAAATCAGCGCATCACAATAATTCAAAATTAGTTCAAACGAAAGTGTAAGAACATAAAACCAATAGTTAGGTGAATCAATCCAAACAAGTGGTCAACAAATTTGTAAGTATGATGAATCTATTCGTCCAAATGTGATCACATAATAATGTGGTAACGTCATCCTCTATAGGAGATAAAATTTAAAATTAATATATATAATTTGAAAAATTAAATGGATTATTTATATATTTTAGATTAATAGATGTAAGTTAGATCCTTATTGGGACGTGTGCAAATCTTGTCATTTATTATTTTGTAAGCATTATTTAAAGTTAAAAGCCTCACCACTCTGCCAACTAGTACATCTCAAAGCATCTTTCACCTAAACACCTAAATAGTAGTTGCTAAAAAGCCAATAAAACGTTACTTGACAGTAGCAACTTTACATATGAGATAATCGAAATAATGCAATAATTAATTAATAATATAATTGGGGGAATTAAAAGAAAGAGCTATCTGGCGTGGGTCCCACCAGAGTCGAATTATGAATGATGATAGGATCATGAAACAAGCCTCGTGGTCACCAACTTTCCTTTTTTTCTTCTTTTTTATATTTGACATTGTTTGGCCTAAAAGTAAAGTGCTTCCTTCTAACACATTAAATTAAAGTTTTCTATAATATAAAAAAAAAAAAAATTAAAGTTTTTTTGTTCAAAAATAAAAAATTAAATTAAAGAAGTGGAAAAACGAAAAAGGTCACTCACTTGTGAGAAGTGGGGCCCCATTTCGTAGACAGTGGGCAAAAAGGAGTGTTTCAGAAACCAAACAATTATGTAACTAACAACTGGTAAAGAAGCCCCCCACAAACTTTTTTAATTGGTTAAAATTTAGATATTAATTGTTTTTAAATCGAGCTTGTCGGACATGGTTTATTCAGTACATGCATATTTGATAGTAGCACTGAACGTAATGTGACTGCGAGTTTCTTTATTATTGAGAAAAATTGTTACAATCTCTGGATTCCCCCGATCATTTTATTGTAAATTTGAAATAACAATTTGTTTGGATTATTAATTAATTAATTATCCAAAATTTTAAGTGTCAACAATATATATAAATATAATATATATAAAAAGAAGAAAAAAAGGCATATTACAAAAAGTCACAAGAGGAAAGCTGTACTCCCACTGCCTCATATCATATATCATACCCCTCTCGTTTCTTTTAAATTTGATCAATCCAATCCAAACTTGATATTAAATCACAATCCCCAAACGGAGGATAAAATAATCCCCACAGTTTTCGAGGATTATTACCCAAAACTAACTCTTAAGAAGAAGAGGAAGAAGAAAAAATTATATTTAGTAATAAACAGACAAATATGAAAGGTAGAGAAGCTGCAGGAAAAGGACCACCTTCGGCTGATTTACTGGTTTGTTTTCCGACCAGAGCTCATCTACGGCTAATGCCGAAGCCAATCTGCAGTCCATCTCGGCCGTCTGACACATCCACGCGCCGCCACCAGCATCACCCTCGCCAACACCACCCTCAGCCGTTTCCTCATCATCACCGGAGGAATAAATCCAGCGGCGGCGGCCTTGCTAGTCCAGTTTTGTGGGCCAAAACGAAGGCTTCTAATCATCATCAGAACTCTGACATGTCGGAGCCCACGTCACCGAAAGTGACGTGTGCGGGTCAAATAAAAGTCCGGCCCAGCAAGCCGAGCTCGTGCAAGAACTGGCAGTCGGTGATGGAAGAGATCGAGAGGCTGCATAATCACAGGAAGCAGAAGAAGAGGTCCGCGTGGACGGACGCGCTAGGGTTCAAGAAAGACGTGATGCAGTTCTTGACTTGCTTGCGTAATGTGCGCTTCGATTTCCGCTGCTTCGGCTCTTATCCGACGGCCGTCATCTCTTCCGACGACGACGACGACGACGATGACGATGACGATGACGTGGACGACGATGAAATGTACGAAAAGAAGGTGGGCCCCAAAGAGGAGAGTGACTGTAATAATAATAATAATTCTGGAGATGTTTTCTCAAAGTGGTTCATGATCTTACAAGAGGATCGAGGTAAGGAATTTGTGTCCCGAGAGGAGGCCGGAAAAGGGAAAATGATTGGGTCTTGCTTGGTTGATGAAGATGAAGATGAGGACGGTGGTGCTGCGGCGGCGCCGCCGCCGGCGAATGCTCTGTTGCTGATGAGGTGTCGATCGGCTCCGGCGAAAAGCTGGTTGGAAGAGAGAGAAGAGGAGGAGGAGGAGAGAGAAAAGGAGGAACAGGGGGTGGTGGTTATGAGATGTGGAACGGAGTTTTCGAAACTTTCCGATGACATTGCAAAGGAAACATGGGTCGTCGGAGGAATTAAAGATATGCTTTCTAGAAGCACAAGTTCAAGGAGATGATCATCATTAATTATTCATTATTATCAACGTTCATCTTTCATATACTTCTTTTCTTCTTTTTCTTTTTCTTTTTCTTTTTTTATTTACTTATTATGAATAATTGATGTTCAAAATAATATATATTATGTATTCGCTTTGATTTCTAATTTTTTTTTTTTTTGAAAATATGTTTTGCTCTGTTTTGAATATGTATTACTTTGTACAGAGAAATTTATATATATATTTGGAGTTGTCTAATTGTTGGGTCCTATGAAAAATATAATTTAGCTTGAGTAGTTAGTTATAATTTTTTTTTTATTATATTCAGTTGTTTTATTAATATAAACGCACATCAATTATACACAATTTATTATGATAATTGGATATTTAATAAAAAAAAAAATCATTTGATGTTCATATGTGAAATCAAATACGACACAAAAATAATAGTAATGGTTCTTTTATATGTTTGTTTGTTGATATATTTGTTTTCTTTTGTATATTTAAAATTTAGCTTTATATATAACTCATAATCACAATAAAACACCAACCCCACACACACACACCAAATTTGGTCGATTTTTATGGCATAATTCACAAGTGACACAAAGCATATAGAATTATAGATGCATACATGTGCAATAAGAACTTTTATTTGAAAATTTTGTTATCAACCTTTTTCTAGTCCAATCACACAATAAAGTTATTTATCTGATCGGATCTAATCCTATCTTGACAACCAACCGAGACTTTAATTAATTACACATTTTTTTGCTCGAATCTCGAAGGGTAATTAGAAGTCCATGTATCACAAATAATGAGGCAAGACACACATTACCAAACAAGGAAAGAAGACAATTGTAATAACTCAATTTAAGATGCACTAAAAGTAACCATGATTAAAGACATTCTGCATTGCATTCAATAAGTTTAATTTATATAATTTCAAATTCATCCATTTAATAAGTGGCAGCAAATTAAAGACCAATGAGAGAAGAGGTACAAAACTTTTGAGCCCAACACACTTTTATAAAGGTCTTTTTACTAATTGGGCTGAAATTTCTGTAGTAGGAGCCCATCATACATGAATTGCACACGTTGGGATATAATAAAAAAAGAAAAGAAAAAAAAAACCCAGTTGTTTTTTTTTTCTTTTAATAAATAATAATTGCCAATCCAATCACACACTAGAAAATTATATTAATTTCCAAAAAGAAAAAGAAAAAAATCCTAAGCCGAAAATCTACTGTACAAACTCTAACAAAACAAAGACAAGAAAACAAAAAAAGAAGTTGTGTGAATTTCCTTAAAACTTGTGAAACAATCAATGTAAGTGTTATTCTAAATGTTGAGATAACTTTGACAACCTCTGATTGGCTGGCTGGCTGGCTATATTATTAACCTGAAACAAGCAGTTAAATAAATATGCAGTTAATTTTCAAGAAAGATTTTATATAATTGATGAACTAATGTAAACTTTGGAGTACATAATAAAAGAATAATTAGTAATTACCACTTGTATTGTGCATTTTATTGAGCTGTATCTTTGCTTCCGAAAACGCGGCACTAACATCTTCGTCTCCCGGTATTTCCTGCATCACCATCTCGTAATCTTGAATCGCAGCTCCCCATTTTTCCAACTGCATCACACCAATTACATAATTATATATATTTATAAAAAAAAAAATTTTTTTTTTGGAAGGATCAAGATCAAGATTCAAGAAAGTCACCTGAGCATTAGAATTAGCCCTACGCAATCTGGCCTTAGAGTATGAAGGCCGTAAAACGAGAGCAGCCGTACAATCTTCAACCGCTTGCTCGTATTGTCCTAATTTATATCTACAAGCACCTCTATTGCACAGCAAAACAGAGTTGTGTGGATCTTTCTCCAGCCCTTTGTTGTACGAAACCAAAGCCTCCGAAAACCTAGACCCCTTGAATAACCGGTTCCCGTTTATTCTAGCGGACCCCACGCATCTCACTCTCTCCGCAGTTAACTTGATGCTATTGCTGCAGTTATCGAGCTTTAAAGCTTGTTCAACAGCGCCCGCAGCATCCTCAAACCTATAGTACTTGAAATGCAGTTTCCTTAGGACACTCAATTCGTAACTAAGATCGAAAGTACGAGGTAAAAAATTTGTACTAATTACCTTCCATTAGCCATGTAAACTAGTGCATGAACTTGTAATAGACCCGCTGCGACAGAGGAGCCGAATAGTTCAGCATATAATTCGGTGGTGAAAATCGGTGCGTTTTGTATGACTTTGTACGCCTCTTCGTGTAAACGGAGCCCAATCAAAGCATCTGCTTTCATCGCGTAAATCTATACGTAGATGAGCAAAATAATAATTAAAGCCCGTGTACAAGAAATATACAAAAAAAAAAACTCGTATTCGGAAAATATGTAACCTGTGGAGCAGAATCGGAACCCAAGGAAAATGCAATACTAGTCTCATTCAGCAGTTTTTTCCAATCTCCAAGATTTCGAGCTTCAATGCACTTATCAAGGCAATTCTTGAGATCTTGAGCCCGAAGAATATTCTCCGGCCCGGATTTTCGTCCTGAGCATTTGTAGTGATAAATCGCTTCCTCGGCTTCTCCCAATCTTGCAAAAGAAAAAAAAAAGACAACAAAATAAAAATGCTTTCTTGAAATAAAAATGCATTCTTGAAATCAAATCCCTTTCAAAAACTACCTCAAGTACAGTTTGGCCAGCCTAAAATGAGCGTTTAAATACGAAGAATCGATCCGAATAGCCTCTCTGCATACAAAAACAGCCTCCACAAAACGGCCCAATTCAACCAAAGCAGCACTCTTGTTGCTATAATAGCAAGCCTTTGTTGGATCAACGGAAATCGACTGATCGTACAACGCTAAAGCCTCCTCGTATTTTCCCTGCTTGTACTTTTCATTTCCTAGAGACTTTATAACATCAGGATTCGATTTATTCCTCGGACTATTACGAACGATGTTCCCGAGTAGTTGATGCTGTCCGGTTTCCACCTTCTTTGCAATATTCACCTTAGGCAGATCACTTGTGCTGTCCTTTTTCAGCTGTTTAATGTTTCCCAAGTGGCTTAAAAGCATGACATTGCCCGTCGAAGCTCGATAGTGGGCCCCGTTTGGATCGAATTTCGCTTGTTCGGATAGTGCGAGGCTCAACTCTTCGTTCGCGGGAGGTTTCGAGAGGGACGGAACCGTAAGTTGGGACGATTTGTTCGAGCCGGAGTTGTTCGAGGACGACGACGACGATTTCCTTGCAGCGTCCGAGACTCGGGCCCGCCTGGCCGGAATCGGGTTTTTCTCCGGCGGGTTTTGGCCGGAGAAGTTTTCTTCGGCGAGTGGTTGCCGCTTCTTGGAATGTGGGCTGCCGCCGCCAACTTCGAGCATGACCGTGTTTTTTGGCCTTAATAATCCCTTGAGATGGAAAAGTGAGCCCATAAAACCACAGCCAATCTCATTTTCCATTGCATACTTTGCAGTTTGTGCCATTGATTATTGATATATGTATATATATAAAAAAAAAACAAAAAAAAAATTCAAGATTTTTCTTGAACTATCTTGGGTTATTTTCAATGAATAGACATGAAAATTCCCATGTAAGGAAATGCAAAAAAAATAAATAAAAAGAAAATCAAGAAGTGTATATTGGGTTGAAAGTGAAGGGTTCAAATGTGATAGGTGAGGTTGAATTTATCTAACTTTGGTGGACTAATTAATAGAGTGGATGCCAAGAAACCAACTTTATCTCTTTTTGTCTCTCTCTACACACTAACTAACAAGACCCTGTCAAATTAATTTCAAATTAGGGCTAATACATATATTTATATATTATATATATTTGGTTTGCATTGCACTAGTGGAGATCTTGTTTAAATCAAGCTAGTGAAAGTCTTATCAATGGAGTCATTGTAATTAGACTATAAATAGAAGGAATATTATATGTTTTTCAATTAAATTAAACATTCGATAAAACAAAACAAGTGGGACCTATTTAATTTTTTCTAATCTAAAGGATTCTCATCTAAATTGCTTTTGTATATAAAAAAAACATTGATTTCATCATTTGTCATGCCACTACCACAGTTATTGAATAGTTAATCCCAATTAAAGTATTTGAGTCATTGGCTAATTGCCCTTGATGATTGAGTATTTGGTAGAATTTGTTTTTTCTTTGTTTTATTTCCTTTTTTTTTTTTTGCCATGATTATAATTAAATACATAATATGTTTGAACAAAAAAACCAAATGCAATTTAATTTGCTCATTGTATAACAAATGTTTCACTAACATTAATATTTGTAAGAAAACTTAATGCAAAATTGATTTATTTCTTATTTTATTATTATTTTATTTTTAAAGTTTGACTAAAAAAATAGAAAAATAAAATTGGACTAGGACTGAACATTAGTTACAGAAGACAGTGTGACATATGATGGGCCAGTAATATTGTTGAATGTGAATGTGAAAACTTATAATAAGAGGAGAGAAGATTTCAAAGCACGATTCTGTTCATTTAAAAGGCAGTTTTAATTCTTTGTTTTTTGCAATAAATCTAATTTAATATTATAATAAAGAATTAGCTGTCACTTGTGTCATGTCATACAAAACATTATATTAATTTGTCATAATTTTATTTTTTTAACCTTGTCTCACTAGCAAAGTCCTATGAATAAAATAATCAGTAATCACCTACTTATTAATTATATTTTTTGCTTAATTAAACTATTTTTGTTTTTTCTGCACTGTATATTAATCAGTGAAATCAGATACAATACAATTATACAAAATGTGGTAATTAAAAAATACTCCCTCTGTCCCATATTATATGTCTTTTTAGAGAGTTTTTTTTGTCCCAAATTATTTGTCATTTTAGATTTTCAATGAATCATTAATTGCATTATTATCAATATTACCCTTTATCACTCTTAATTAGTTAGTGTAAAATAATTAACGTCAGGGATATATTAGTATTTTCCTATGCTTTTCACTATAATCTATGCACATTTATTGATTTTCTTAATACATGTGCAACAACCCAAAACGTCACTTAAATTGGGACGGAGGGAGTAGTTAGCAGCAGGCCATAACTTCACCAAATTTAGAGGGTTGAAAAAAAAAAAAAAAAACGCAATTATTTAAAGGTAAATTTCCACTTTCCCACTTGAACTTTGGTTCAATATTACTTTACCTCATTTTACTCTTGATTGCATCGATTTGCTCCTATATACTTGAAAAAATTGTCTCAATGTGGCCCTTGCCGTTAGCATTTAGACCTTTGACCTTAACACCGTTTGATTAAATCTGAAAATACAAAAAAACTACTCCACCCAGTTTAAATAATTATCCACCAAACTTCAAAAAACTAAGCAAAAACTTGTGCGTGGCGTCATGTACTCCCTCTGTCCCATATTATATGTCTT
>NW_012193250.1:3066785-3080399 GCF_000504015.1 Erythranthe guttata | reverse complement strand
CTTCAATTATATATATATATATATATATATATATATATATATATATATATATATATATATATATATATATATATATATATATATATATATATGTTTATTTAGTAATTAATAAAAAGAAATTGATGATGATGATGAATTCTGGAAGTACGCAATCGGAGGAGGGTGATGAAGAGGAGTTTATTATTGATGATTCTAATTCTAATTCAGAATATTCCATCTCTTGATTATTCAACCCTTCATCATCATCATCAACCTCAAACACACACCAAAACACCACTACTACCTTTCACCCTCACCACAATGATCATCTCTTCTGGTCTGCTGGATTAACATCTCATCAAACCACCACGCCGGATTCCACCGTGAGAAAAAACCCCAAAAAACGAAGTCGTGTTTCCAACAGAAACCCCACCACCGTGCTCACAACTGACACCACCAATTTTACGCAAATGGTGCAACAGTTTACCGGTATTCCCGCCACCCCCCTCTCCGGCGGCCTGGATCTATTTTCCGCCCTACGGCCCGGTTACCAGTACCTGGACACTCTTTACGGCCCGGTTCATCCACTCAAACCCTCAGCCAACAAGGTTTCATCCTCTTCTTCTCTGTTATATCCCACCATGATCGATTCTGTAGTAACCACTGCAAACATTGTTAGCCCCACCACCAACACCGGTGATCCTGCCGCCTCTACTTCTTCTGACCATCATCACTTCAATCTACAGAATCATAGCATTATTAATCCGCTTCAGTTGGGAGGAAACGCATCGACGGGCTTCGGCGGCGCCGCTCTGATCAGTGGTTTTCAGACTCCCTCACCTACATCTCAAGTCAAGAATAATCATAATATATGATGAACACAGATTTACTGTATTGCTCTTATTTTATTTTATTTTATTGTATTATTGTTATTATTATTTGTATATATATTTGTTATATATATATTGTATTCTTATAATTGAAGATGTCATTGTGAATTCTGAAAGCCATCTTAGATTTCTTATTTTTTTGTTATCATATAACAACAAACAATCGAGCTGGTATAAATTCGTATTACAATTTACACGATCGACGGCATTGAATATCGATCGTATAACCAAGAAGAACAAGCTGGTATTCCTTTTCTTACACAGTAGTTTAGTTTTATTATTTTATACAACAGGCTTCATGGCTGAGATCATAACAAACATTCTATTTCTCGTGCTCGTAAAGTTAACGAGCCCACAAGACGTACACAGTTCTTCCAATTCTTTCTCCGACAAAAACACATGACTCCCTGAGATTTGTGCAATGTTCTGTACGTGCAAACCAAAAATATCAGCATAAAAATTATTTCTCAATTTCCAATATTTAAAAAAAATAAAAAAATTACCTGGCGTAGAGGTCTGCTTAGCGGAAGATACGAAAACAGGCCATCAACAATGTACGTTGTAGCAACAAACATGCCTCCAGGTTTCAGTACACGGCTTATTTCCGCAACCTATTCAAAGTGTAATAAATTATAAAAAAAAAAAATATTTAAAAAAAATATTAAAAAATTCAGATATGATGATGCTTACAGCTGAAGATGGTGAAGGCCAACAGTGCAGAGCAGCACCAGCATGTACAGCATCCACACTACTCGAAGGAAACGGAAGCCTCGAAATATCAGCTCTAACCATGATTAAGTTCCTGGTACAAAACAAAAAGTTTATTACAACAATCAAATTGCAATAACATTTCAAATTGTAAGAGGGGAAGGAACAAACAAAACAAAACCATACTCTTCGGGAAAGTTTTTATCCTGCTTAATGAAGTCGTAACATTGCTGCAACATTGTCTCGGAGAAGTCCAAAGCAACAACGAGAGAAAATAATCCGCTTTTGGCGAAAAGTCGTGAAAACATACCACTTCCACAACTTGCATCGATTATACTGCCACCTAGGACTGGTTTGAGGTAGTCCTTTATCAATTCAAACTGCAGCCAACAACCAAGATATGTGTGTATATATATATACAGACCGGTCATGTATATGTATTACGATCTCCCAATTAAAGAAATTAATTTATGGAAAATGTGGCTGATTACCTCCTTCTCGGGGCCAGGAAAACCACCCCAAATCGAAAAACTTTGCCTCCAACCCCTTTCGTAGAGAAATGATACCAAAGGGAACCTGATTGTTTAAGAAAATTATTTAATCAAGAACTAGGGCACAAGTGTTTATAACGAGTTAAATCAGTATCACAATTATTCAAATATATAACTCTTGTACCGGAAAAGCTCGGTAGAGGCTGGCATAGGTTCACCGTACACCTTGCCGCCGCCAGTTATTGTCAGGTCAAGATGCGAATCCTTGCCGGAGTATAACTTCTTGCAAGTTTTGCACTCCAAACTAGACCGAGCTACGGATTCCCTGCGAAATTCATTCTTTGGACATAAAACATATTCTTTGCAAAAATTCATGTTCGAAAGTAGCGGAAATGATTGCTTATGGGATCAAGAGATAAACACTTACAAAGATAAGTTAGAATCTCCGTTCCAAATAACTCGCTCGAAGCAAATCGGGCAAGCTAAAACATTTTTGCGAATATTCAACTTTTTCTCGTCGACAATTGGATCCTGAAATAAGAAGCCAATTTTGATTTGTTTTAGTTATATATATTCTCACCATTTTCATAAATTGAAACCATTGAACTCCCGAGTACAGTACCACTACCGAGTCCGCCGAATCAACTCAACATACAACCGAGTTTTCCAAAATAAGAAACAGGGAAAATGTAGTTCCAAATCAATAAATTAGTAACAATACTCACAAACCTAAAAACTTCAACGAATATCAAATTCATGATCTGGCAAACAAAGAACACACACACATATATACATATATGTATATATATAGAGAGATATATATAGAGAGAGAAGGAGAGTTACAGGAGTGGTTTCGATGACGACGGCAGCAGAAGAAGAAGCTCGAACTTTGTCGGTGAAAAGGCGGCGACGAATTCTTGCAGGAATCGAGAGAGGTGACTTAACTACACGCAAACAGGAAGGCATCGGGTTGAATCTGAGTCGACTCGGAAGCAAGGCAGCTGGTAGTGAAGAGGTGTTGTTACCAGTCCCCGCAATCGCCATTAATTTCGTCATAAAACTTCAGTTGAGCTCTGTTGACAAAAAAAAAATATACATACATTTGTATATGCTTATATATAAATTAATTATATATGAATCGATTTATTTATACACATAGAAAATGAGGTAGTTGACGTGTATCAACCATTGCCCAAAATTATTAATTGAGTATTGTAATGAAATTGAAAATGTGTGTGTGTATTTGTCGTTTGGTTAAGGTTTGAGAAATACTCTGCATATATTAAGGAGGCACAAAAACAGTGGCCGAACTGGTTCGGTTATGATTGGGCTACGGCCCTTTTGTTAACCAATCATTTTTTTTTAAATTTATTTTATAAAATACATAATTTATCTATTTACTAGATTTGTTAATGGGTTGTGTGAGTATTCTAATTTGATCTTAATTAGCTCAAAACATATATTTTTGCCAAACACGGCCCAGCCCCAATATCATAATTGGGAAAAAATTGGGGGTATTCTTTCCTTCCGGCCTGGCCTTTTTTTTTTTTTTTTTTTTTTTTTTTACATCCAATTAAAATTTTAAATGTTAATGTACAATGTGATTCTGATTGAGAAGCAATCCTACGTTTATGGGGACAACAAACTCGGCCTTTATTGAAGAATCAATGAATATGAATGGATTGCACTCTCACATTGTTACGTTAACTAACTCGCAGAAAAAAGTTTCAAAGTCGTAACAATGGCATTTGAAGTTTCTCTCTCTTTTAGTATTTCGTTACGTAATAGTGTATCTCTCTCATTCTCTCGTTGCGGACAAGAGATGCTTTAGTACTTTCTTCCATCAGCCAACATGCACGTGGGAATGAAATGCACCGTCCGCTGTCTTCACCTAATATGTTAGAGCTGCGTAACAGATTTTGTCAGCTCAACAAAATACCCTCCGCGTGCATGGCATGTGCAAGAAACTTTCCTCTTGATTCATCACCAAAGTGACATTTTCAAGTTTGTAAATCGTAATGCAAATTTCACAGCTATAATCTTTCAAAATGGGCTTGAAAAAAGATAGTCGGGAAGGAGTTATCCCTTCAAATGCAATCCATCTATCTTGTTTTTGTGACGGTGGTTCTCCATTTCTAGCTTATTTTCTTAATATTCTTGCATTTTTCGATTAAATAAAATAAAATTGTACATTTCAAGTGAAATATATATATATATATATATACTCATATTATTTTAAAAATTATAAAAAAGCACACCATTTCATCAATTAATTGTGGTTAAATGTAGAAGTTGAAAGATGAAAGAGGTGTGTGTGTTTCCCAAATTTGCTCAGACAAAAGAAGTTGGCATAATCATTACCCACGTGTTTTGTTGGTTTCTTTCATGTGATTTCAAATCTACATAAATCTCTATTTATTTATTTTTATATATAATTTTTCAAATTTGAGAAGATGCGTGATTACATCTAATCTAATCTTAAAAAGAAGATAATGGTAATTTATTCAAAAAAAAATCGTAATTAAGAATATTTTTTTATGACGTAATAAAATACCCAAATTGCCGATAGTATCCCCAACAAACAAAACAGCTCCGAAAATCTCGAAAAGGGCAATATCGTCATTTCATTAGTCTCACTTTGTCAGGTTTCACACTTCCCATCAGTACTCACAGTTCAAACGACAAGTAGTAGTAATACACACAGGAGAGCCATTTTCGATTTCGATTTCAATTTTCAAAAAATTAATTTATTAGCAGCAATGGACAAGTGCACGCCGGTGAGGAAGCCCCACACTTCGACGGCAGATCTGCTCACGTGGTCCGAGAATTCACCGGAATATTCCCCCGCCCCCGCTTCCTCCGCCCGCTCCTACCAGGTAATCCTCTCCATTTCTCTCGGTATTCCTCTCTTTTTTTTTCCCTTTTTTGTTGAGCCGTTGATTTAAAACGTTAAATGGAATTGCAGCCGTCGGATGGAATCAGCAAGGTGGTGTTTGGAGGTCAGGTTACCGATGACGAAGTCGAGAGCTTGAATAAAAGGTTAAGATCTAGCTTCTCTCCTTTCCTTTCATTTTTCCTCTTTTTTTTTTCTTTTAAATTTTGAATGATTTGATTATCTCTTGTTGGGCTTTTGCTTTTGTTTGCCTTTAAGATTATGTCTGCATTTTTGAATTGTAATTTGTAATTATTCATATTTTTGTACCTTTTGTATGATTTGATTTTGTTGTTGAATATGTATTTCTAAAGTAATAGGGCAGTCAAGTTTCAAAATTTATTGAATTACTGGTCTTAGTCGTAACAGAGCTTCTAGAAGATCAGGTTCTTTATGTTTATGATCACGAGATAGTTATGACCTCAAGACATAAATATCTAGATATTTTCTTTGATATTTGTTCCATGTATCTGTTTGTTGCATTCAGATGTATCAGATTCTCAGAGTTATCTAAATACGTTAAAAATCTTTGCAAAATCAGGTCGTTTGATATATAATGAATCAACCACCTTATACACCAATTTTAAAAAAAAAAAATTGAAGATATTTTTCTCTCAATGTGAACTATGTACATGCTAGCACCATATTCGAATGCCAGTTAAATCGAGAAAGCTTCTAAAATATGATTCAACTTAAAAAAAATATCCTTTGTGTTTCGAAATTCAGGAAACCTTGTTCGGGCTATAAAATGAAGGAAATGACTGGCAGCGGTATTTTCAAAGCAAATGGAGAAAATGGAGTGTCTCAAGAAGAGGACGATGCAAACAAAACTGGATTACGCATGTACCAGGTATTAATCTAAAGGCATTTGATTTAATGGTTGACTTTTTTACTAATCCAAACGCATTTGATTTTTATGGTTGACTTCTACCAGCAAGCCTTGGGTGGAATAAGCCACATTTCTTTCGGTGAAGAAGACACAGTCCCTCACAAGAAGCCATCCACGCTGCCTGAAGTTGCAAAACAACGGGAGTTGAGTGGAAATCTCGAAAGCGAATCCGAGGCAAGGTTGAACAAACAAATTTCCGATGCCAAGAACAAGGAGCTCAGTGGCCAGGATATTTTCGCCCCACCACCGGAAATTCAGCCCCGCCCATTGGCCGCTCGTGCTTTGGCACTGAGAGAAAGCATCACCATTGGAGAACCCACATCAAATAATGTATGTAAAGCCAAGACAACTGATATCTATAACAGTAAATTTTAAGTTATAATTCTTCCATTGTTGTCTGAAATTCTTGCATACTGAAAATCTGTCTCTTTCTTGGGGTGGTTGAGGACAGGCCAATGGTGGTTTGGGTGAAGAATCATTGATGAAGACGGCGAAAAAGATTCCTATCCAGAAATTTTCGGAGCTTTCTGGGAATGGTATATTTAAGACAGAAGGGCCGACTGCATCTGCAGACAAGCCGCTGAGTTCGGCAAAGTTGAGGGAGATGAGTGGCAGTAATATATTTGCCGATGGAAAAGCGGAATCTCGGGAACATTTTGGTGGGGTCCGTAAGCCACCTGGCGGTGAGAGCAGCATCGCCCTCGTGTAACTCATTAGATCTGACTAAAACTTTTTACTTTTAATCGATGGATTTGTGGGGTTTGGTTTGCTTTTTAGGTTTGATTAACGTCATCAAAAATTTATTTATGGAGTGGTGATTATGAAAGTTGACTATTATAACTAATCTTCTTTCTCTTTGCTTACTGATTTCCTCTCGCTTTGTTTTTTCGTTGTAAGAATTTGTTTTAGCTTGTGGAGTGTGGACGTGAAACGAGGAATTATTGTGTGTTAAATATTGTTTTTAGTAAATTAAATTCAGTACAAGTTGGGGAAATGTTTTATCCGATTCTTGAGAGAACGAAGGTTTCTGCATTGTACTAAATCATAAATGTACTCGGAACTAGCCTACGTTAAAAGGGTATTACTGTCAAAATGCAGCGTCGAACGAGAGTACGAGACGTAAGTAATTAGATAATTTTATTCATGGTAACTCGAGATTATTCAACCACTCTTCCAAAAGAGGGATATACTTAAAAGTTTACAAGGCCACACTTCAAAAAAACAAAAAGCTTCATATAGAGTCTGAAAATTTCAATTAAAAACCGCATGCAGAACACCAAATACTCGAACTCGAAACGTAGAAAGCTCAATCAAGCCTCCTCCTCGTGGCCAAGGAGGGCCAAGAGCATATTCTCATAATCTCCGGTGGTATCTTTGGCAATAGCCTTGTCCAATGGCACACTGCTCCTTTTCTGATACTCTTCTTTAATAATCTTCATGTCCACCTCAGCCCTAGTTGCCACAACTCTCGTCAGTGCTCCTTCATCGGTTCCTTGCCTGTTAATCGCAAGACGAAGGACTTTCTCAAAGTATTTCTCGGGGTTGACCAAGCACTTGACCGTTGCTCTCAGTATCGAAAGGTACTCGTCTTTCGCGTCAGCTTTCAAATCCTGCCACCACAATTTGGAATCAGCACCAAGATAATAACCATATTTGTAAGTTGCAATTTTTTATTTTATTTTTGTATAAAAACCTTGTTAATATCATTTCCGAATTCATTCTTGTATTGGTTGAGGGTAGCGTTGATCTGCGCTTTGCTCCTGGTGGACAAAATCCGAACAATGTCGTCGCAGCTGTATTCTTTCGCCGAGATTTTCTCGTGCAGAATCTTGGCTTCCGATTTCGCCAGAATCAAGTTCACATCATCTCCTCCATACCTGTATGAACTCACTAGAGGAACCAAAAGCTGTGTACAAATAGAATCAAGAAATCATGACCGAGAAATCTAACTCGACATGCTTTATCAATAGCGTTCTTATATATGTATGTACATATATAATATATACCTTGCGGAAGTCGCCAGAAGTGTGATGAGCAACATCCTCCTCGAGGGATTTCTTGAAAAGAGCGTGATAAGCTTCCCTTGCAAGAAGGAGCTCTTTGGGAGACCTAGCGCAGGCGATCTCCACGAGAACTTGATTGCTCGAAGTCCATTTCTTTGTAGCTTCGTTAGCCAAGTACGCATCGTCCAGTGTCCATACCTTGACAACCCTCTGGTTCAGACATTAACGCGAACACAACAAATGCATTAGATTTGGCTTCATTTTATTACACACTTGATAGATAAATCAAACAATTTCATCCAATATAACATACAAAAAAGGACAGGACAGAACAGAAATGAAACCTCGAAATCGCTAGTAAGTTCCTTATCCAATGCTTTGAGCAGATCTTCACCGTAAGTCTCTGCGTAAACTTGCCTGATTAGCTTTCGCTGGGCGGCGTTTCTGTGGCCTAAAATCGATATGATCAGCCCCTCATTGGTTCCCCATCCTGCCAATAAAATCAAATATTATACAATTTATATTATATGGAAAGATCAACAAAGTATCAGTCATACAATACAAGAGAGGGCTGAGAATGAAAAAGAAAAACAGATCGATCATCTCAGATCAAACAAATAAATCACAAACAGATCGATCAACTCAGATCGATCAAACAGATACATATTATAATTACATCGTTTTCTTTTGCCGGTATTCTAATGAATAAAAAAAAACGTATCAAATCGCAGACATGTTTCCATGTAATTCAACAAAAAAATCAGACATAATCAATGTATGATCAAACCTGAAAAAGCTTTGTGGAGCTGCTCGCAGTCTTCGGCTACAGACGGAACGTGTGATGGTACACAGAGAGTCGACATTTTTTGGGAAATTTGGTGTGTGTGTGTGTGTATGTTGATCTGAGTAGTGTATAAAAAATCGAAAACGCGTAGATAGAATAGAAAGGCTATATCCGTTTTATTTATATATATATATGTATATATTTATGAGAGGAGAGAGAAGGTGGCATTACATAGGGATTGGAGATATTGTTCTACGTATTTCCTTACCTGACACTATATTTTATTTTATTTTATTTCATTTCATGTAATGTAATAAAAATCTACTGTAATAATTCTCGTCTGGATTTTATTTTTCATTCACCACCAAATAAATAAAATAATTTTTTTGGTAAATATTGTTCAAACATGAATCGTGTGTTGGGAGCAATCGTAGGAAGGTTGTAAGGATCGTAATTGTATCTTTGTTGCCCCCCACTGAATTGACACGATATTTCGGTGTTTATTTATTTTATTTGCATTACAGGTGTCCTTTTTTTTTTTTTTTTTTGGAAATTGTTTTTAGTACTTTAAATAGATTTGAAAATATTAATTTAACTAGGCCTTGAAAATAAAAGAAGATAACATTCAGATCAGAGATGTAGAAAGTCTCTGATTTTTAAATCTGGAATCCATACCCACTACACGATCAGATCAACTACCCAATTATCTAATTAATGTCAATTAAAATGTGATGGGCCCTATAAAGAAAGGAAAAAAAAGGAGGAATATCCCCATTTTTATGCCAAAAAAAGAAGGAGGAATATCCCCATTTTTATGCCAAAAAAAGATACACCCGGTGCACACACGTAAAGACGTATCCAGTGTATTTTACTCGGTGTAGCTTAGTACAAACCAAGAATAAAATGTTCCAAGACAATCAATCATTAGTCGATATAAAATAATATTTTCAAACGTTGGAGAGTAACAAGCTAAAATATCTAAATGGCTAGTAATATGGGTTAATTGCAAATCACACCAAAACAATTGATCAAAAATAAGCAGTAACCAGATCTATAATAGCTACCTCACAGCCACAACCAGAGTCTCACCTGCTGCTGTAAAACCGCATTGTCAATATCGGCTAGCAATCTGACAAAGATCTTACAAAGTTGGTTCGACAAAACATTATGCTCAGCTGCACCAGCCACACTTGACACGGGCACCCGCAATATAACAGGTTCGCTTTTGAAAAACAGGTTTATTTCTCAAAAATCAGCGTTAAGCAGGCATATTACAACATACATGTAATATCAAGAATTTCCATTCATTTTAGCCTTACCAATCAAGAAATGGCCAGAGAGTTTGTTAAGAAACCCTTTAGAGACCATCACCAGCAACAAATTATAACAATCAACGGCAATATAAATGCAGCACCAACAGCTACTGCTGCATCTTGTGCCAATCAGCAACTACTCCTCACCGAACACAAACTATAGAAAGCAGTAAAGGGTTTTCAGATGAGTCAAACGTTCAATTACCATTTAAGTTCAAACATCAAATTCAATAGTCAAGAGACACACCATTGGAATTAGAGTACAGAAACTATCAAACTGAAACAACAAATGGATTCAGTACAATAAAAAAGGAGTACATCGTAGTAACCTTTTCCAATAATCTCAGGAGATTACTCATTAGCAACCACCACGTACATGATAACAAAGATTGGAGTTACAACAGAAATGCAAATGCTGCCAAACACAGCACCATATCATACATCCATCAAGCAGTACCTTCCCCTTTCATACCTGAAAAAATACAAGGGAAAAAACAAGATCCAACATGCTACATTGAAAAAAAGATCTTAATCAAGCAAAACGAAAAGAGAGGGAGCTAGTAATTACATCAGCCTCAGAGCGAGGAGACGGGCTTAAAGAATCGCGACGACCACGAGGAGAGACACTTTTAGGGGTGATTGACCTTTCTTTTTGGTTACCAACATCTGGACTAAGACCCTTAGAAGGAACTTCTTTGTTTGGAGATGGACTCCTCCGTGGACTAGGACTTCGTTTAGCAGGAGAAGCACTGTACAAACATAATAAACAAAACCAGAAATCATTAAGTAGTTACATATAACCAATCTCTCCTACTTATGATTATGAATGAACTCAAATCATGTACGAAGACATTAAATATATACCTTCCATTGGACTGACTTCGTCTACGTTTGTCATCATCATATTTGCCTCTTCCTCTTTCCCTGCGATAACCAGGACTTCTGCTGCGGCTTCGGCTTAGAGATCTGCTCCTGCTTCTGTGGCGAGAATCACGATCCCTGCCGCGGGGTCGCTCGCGTTCACTTCTACCCCTACTTCTACTGCGGCTTCTCCTTCTGTGATCCCTGTCTCTATCCCTATCCCTGTCCCTGTAATCACGCGTATACATCAATTAATTTTCTTTGAGAGCAATTGAAATGAAGTAACTCAAGAATCCAGTTAATTTTCTTTGAGAGTAATTGACATGAATAACTTCTATGAATCTTAAAGCAGGCAGGAATAATGCTTTAATAAAGGAGAAGTGGAGACGTAAAAATTAAACCAGAATAATGCCCAAGTTTGTTCATGTTCCATCCAACTAATGAAGTAAAGACATATTAGTTATCAAGAAAAAATGAGCTTGCATGCAAATACTTGGGACCAAACAGTATTGAGATGGTGAAAACAGCCAAAACAGTTTACTGATACAACAGAAATCTATGATAGCAATAACTATATAAACACAGTTAAACTATTAAAGATAGAATTAATCTGCGATGTTACCAACCAAATGTCTTATGCACAATGCAAAAACATAAATTCCAATGGCGACATGTATAAGAATAAAATCAGAGTATCCTACCTTGGACGAGGACTGCGGCTCCTTGACCTTCCTTTGGACTTGAACTCAGGTTCCTCGATTCTCCCTTTGTGACTGATAACAAAAACCACTCAAGTTAATACTGGACTAAGAAAAATATCATTCCTAGTATAGAAGTTTCAAAGAGAAAGTTAAGCCAGTAAAGAAGAAATAAATTCATCTCAAAATCTTAAGCAGGGTTGTAAACAGGTAGTTAACCAACTTACATTCGTTCAGCATTATTGAACCATTATTTCTCTCCCATCAACAACTCTTCCTGCGTGTGAGAATAGAAGATTATCATAATGTAGAAAACATTACTTGCACTTATTCCTTGCACCAAGGACTAAGCATTTCACTTTTTTAATCCAACTCACCATCTAGCTTCTCGACAGCCTTTTGAGCCTCCTCTGGGTATTTATACCTCACAAATGCAAAGCCCCTCGAGTCTCCAGACCTAAATTGAAGAATTATATACAGCACCTCAGGTAAGGAAATTACTCGAATCTATTTACTGGCTAACATAATTACTAAAAGCCTACAACAACTGTCAACAAACTACAGGGATATGATAATACTAAATCCATAAAAATATACAAAAAAAGATAAAAATCACTCACTAATTAAAAGAGGAAACTGATATTTAAAACAAAAAAAAAAAGTAGTACACAAATAATCTCGAAACAAAATCAAGAAACCTACAGAAACCCATAACTCAGTATTTTGAAGAAAACTACATTTGACATTTAATCAATTTTAAAACCCGACAAAATAACCTTGCAGAATCCCATTTCTTCAGAGTGTTCACACACATAAAACGTTTATTATATATTCACAAACAGATAAAGATACCTCCGGTCTCGGGGGATGAACACATCGACAACTTTTCCGTACTTATCAAAGAGCGGAAACAAGTCATCTGCAGTCGTCCCTGAAAAAAAAAACCCTAATTTTCAGAGGAAAAACAAAAAATACGCAGAAACAATTTAATCAGCTTGAAAAAGCAAGTAATTGAAGTACATACGAAAAGTAATGTTGAGGACGAGAAGGGAGAAGGTGTCTCTGATGTCCGGCGGCCCGGATCTTCCAAAGTGCGACATCGTTTGTTTGATGTGTGAAAAGAGGGATTAGGTTTCCTACCTAGGGTTTCGAATTTGAGGCTTATGAGAAATGTTCTCTTGACGTACTTCTATATAGATTAGATAATTCGATTTCTGGCTCTTTTGTCATTTCATAATTAAATTAATTAATAATTCGATTTAACATTATCTTTCAATTATAGAAAAAGTAATAAACATGCGTAATTATAAATTAGATAAAATTACTCAATTCACTACCAAATGACTCTTCTTTTAGTTCATCACTATACAAGCCCCAGAAATTAAAAAATATTTAGATATTATTTCAATTACAATTAAAATTGAAAAAAAAAACATTTTTTTAAAGGTTTCTTAAATTAATCTACAAGTGGTGTGCTTGTGAATTTTTGCCTTCAGTTTGTAAAAGTTGGAATTTGACGTTGGGCGATGATATTTTATTATGGATGTAGGTTAGATTCGAAGAAGGTACGAGAAGCGATATACATACGAAAAAACAATTCAATATCTGGTGATGTAAATCCAACCATTGTCAATAAACAAACAAATCGGTGTGATTACATAAAGGGTGAAACGAGAAATCACACTAAAACTAGTCTACCCGGAAGATCATCGGAAAAGTAGGACAAACAATAAATTATGCTCATCAAGCATATTCCATATTTTCAAGTTTGGCATCTAAACATTACTCCGCAAAAACCATCACCTATTGGATATGATAGATAACATAAAGATTAATAGTTATTACAACAATCCGATTCTGCAACAAGGCTAGAAAACATACGTGGACAGAATAGTTAATACTATGTCACAAGTTTTAACTAGAACCTTAATACGAACTCGAACATATGTTTAATACTAGAACCTTAATACTAACTCGAATTGAAGTTAACACTCTGTCAAAAGTTGACACAAATACGAATTGAAGTTAACAGTTAATACTAATCAAACCATCCTCTAGACAAGCTT
>NW_012193250.1:3040693-3063584 GCF_000504015.1 Erythranthe guttata | reverse complement strand
GTTCTGACTTCGTGAATAGAATGTGATCTTGGTGAGAATACATATTTTGCATTGGTCTGCATAGCGTGAATCTTGGCGAATCAAATATTTATTCATTATCTGTTTATATACATGATAAAGCTCATTCATTGAGTAAACATATGATTGTCCGATCTTTGGACATAAGAATTATATACATGATAAAGCTCATTCATTGAGTAAACATATGATTGTCCGATCTTTGGACATAAGAAATATATTCCCATCCTTCCTCGAGAAGATAATGAAAATCGTGGTTCTAATATATGACGATAATAATGTCTAATTGCACCAAGGAGATTTTGGCTATATCAAGGGAGGTGGCCGAAGAATTATTGAAGACTTTTTAAATTACTCGAGAGTTAAAGAAGAAAGACGACTTGACAGTTATTGATGACAAACAAATAACGAGGTTGCAAATCCATACGTCGGCGATCTTACTCCAATGTCTCATGCTGAAAACAGGGGGAGCGTGATCAACAATTTCAACACTTTACTCTTTTTCCTTCGTCCAAATTTTTATCCCAATGGGTTTTTCTTGGCAAGGTTTTAACGAGGGCAGTGTTACGCTCTAAAGATTTAAATGGATATGTACTCTTTTCTCCTTCGTTTAGGTTTTGTCCCATTGGGTTTTCCTAACAAGTGCCTCCATATATGGTGGACATCCAAGGGGGAGTGTTATGAATTCTTAAGTGTGGATGACCACCATTACTACCAACATCAAGCACCATTACTCCCACCATTTACTCACCATTATATGCCCATAACTCCTTGTAACTCATGACCTTTCATGGTCTTTCTTGTACTATATATAGTGCTCCATTGTATTGAGTTGGATACACAAGAAGAACACAAGAAGATATATTTGTTTCTCTCTATATTACTATGTTAATTCATCTTTGCTTTGTTCTTCTTTGTTAGTTTCTCAACAACTTTAAATTTGATTTTATATATAGTTAATTAAAATTATTTAATAAAAATATATGTATGTATGTGTAGTTGTGTATGTTGGAATAGAGAGATAAAAGGGGAAGAGGAGGTGGGAGTTGGAAGGGGCATTTAAAGGTATCTATACTAAGTCATTCAATTCTGCATTTAATCCAATTTAAGTCGAGTTAATGAAGGCAGGTAGACTTACCACATTCAATGCTGCTGCTACTTTCATGCAATGTGTTTATTTATATCTTTCTCAACATGCATATATATTTCACAATTTATTTATCTTGTCAAAATTATTATTATTAGTAGTAGTATTATTCACCTTTGTTACAAAAGTTTATTTAAAAGTAGAAGTCAGTGATTAACTGATTATGAGTTAAGTTCAAATTAAGTACGTAAGTTGGTGATGAAACTGTTTCTAAAAGATTTTGCAAACACCACCTTCAACATTTAATCACACTTCACTCCACCCCATTTCTAATATAGTTTCACCGCCCTTCAATATTATTCAACTACCTTCTTTTTCCCATCATGATTTCTACCAACTAATTTTTAATTATATGACCCAATTTTAATTACATCGTAATTCAAAATAGGGGTGTGCACGGGTCGGTTCGGTTCGGTTTTAGCCAAAAACCGAACCGAACCGAATATATCGGTTTTTGTAAAATTAAAAACCGTGTATGTCGGTTTTTTATCGGTTCGGTTTCTTTCGGTTTCGGTTCGGTTTCGGGTTTTTTCGGTTCGGTTTCGGTTATTTTTCGGTTCAAGTATCAATATATATTCAAGTTGTACAAACAAAAGAATACAATTACAATTACTTTCACAACTTACTAATGCAATGAAAATATAAAATCTTTAATTTCATAGGACTTAACGTAATTTAGATAATGTATTATGCTTCATTTTTTTTTCCTACTTTCATCTACCACATTATTAAAACCATGAACTCAAGTAAATTTTTACTTACTAAATAAATAAAATACAATGTCTCAATTTATGAACAAATGCTTAGAATGAGACAAGTAATTGAAAGATAGAAAATAAATATTAGGGTAAAATAATACATATATTATATAAAATGAAGTCATTTTATAGTTTCGGTTCGGTTCGGTTTTTCGGTTCGGTTATTTACCTTCCCACCATACCGAACCGAATAATTCGGTATTTCAAAAATAAAAAACCGTACATGCGGTTTGCTATTCGGTACGGTTTAAAACGGCTCGGTTTTTCGGTTCGGTTTTCGGTTTTTCGGTTTTTTTGCTCACCCCTAATTCAAAAGGAGGATAAATGAACCTATCATCGTTAAGAAGATTAAAATATTATATGACCACATAATTAAGCTAACACCTAACTGGTTCAATACTAGTTGATCACATAATTAATGGATTTTTTTTTTAAATTTGACAAATTAAAGTAGAGTAAAAAATAAATAAATAAATTGGATAAAATATTTTGTAATTTTATAAGGCAGCTTGGAATTCAAGAACACACAGACGTACAGAGATGGGCTTCTCAGTTTCACATTAAAAGCTCTGTTTCCCTTATAAACTCTATATCTTGCAACTGCACAGTGTTCATCTTTATATATTATATATATATATATATATATATATATATATATATATATATATATATATATATATATATATATATATGATAATGAACATCTTGTACTTTTTTACAAGGCCATATTTAATATATAGATAGTGTCAAATGTATATTGCATTTAAAGTGTCCTAACCCTATATATATATATGACCTGCACCATAAACATTGTCACCATTTTCCTATAAATAAATATCAAGAAAAGAGGGTAAACCAAAAATCTATTATTGTATCAGTTCATAAAAAAAAATGATATCTTTAGAAACACCAAAAAAAATCTCATCAAAGAAGAGAAAATGGGATGATGATGATGATGATCCACAGAAAATCAAAAGCCAGCCTCATTCTCCTCTCGAGTGGCAACAATGCCTCGATATAAAGGTGTATGTATATATATCTATGTATCTCTATATATATATATTCTCTTGCATAGATTCTTATATATAAATGAATGACTAACATAAATTATCTTTTTTTTTTTTGTGGCGATGTATATAACGACAGTCGGGGCAAATATACTTCTACAATACAAGAACTAATATCAAGAGGGCCACTTTGGAGGGATATAATAGTAATAGTAATAGTAATAATAATACAGCAGCTCCACTGAGCTTGGAGCTTGAGCTGAATCTACGTCCATGTAATGAATCTGTCGGGAAAAAAAATGACTCAATTTACAACTCGAAAGATGGTTTTAAAAAGTCGTCTACGGGTCCCACAGGAAGGCCTTCTTGGTTGGCGTTTGAAGGGAACGAAGAAGAAGAAGAAGAAGAGATGGTAACAGCAGTTTGCAGAAAGTGTTACATGTTGGTGATGATGTGTAAGTCTACTCCTTCTTGTCCTAACTGCAAATTCATGCACCCGACACCGGAGCCTGTGTCTCATGCCTTCAATCATTCAACAACTTGAGGGATGCTATATATCTATATATATTATGTATGTGTATATTATGTATCGATCGTTTGTAATAAGACGGAGAATGTGTAGTTGTATTTTGGTGATATTATTAGATTTGGATGGTGTGTAATGATTTCAAGTTTATAACCCTGAGTCAACATGCACGAGTAACTCTAAGTTTAAGCAATATTACCGATAACATTCACTAACTCTAAGTTCGATCACGTTTGTAAAAGTGAAAATAGATGAACTTTAATTCTACATGTAGCAGGTAATATTAGAAAAAGAACGAACTAGGTACAAATATACGAAAAGTAACAATGCAGAAATTTGCTATATCAATAACAAAAACAGGCCTTTGCATGTAAGAAGAAACTGATTATTGATCGATGAATTATTATATATATCTCAGCAAATATCAAATGAACAATAAAAGCAGCGTGAATGACATTTAATTCCTACCGTTGTTTGTTGTTCACCAATCAATAGTCTAAGTATCCGAGAATTTCCTAACCTGTTAAAAGGAGTTTTGCGATTCATTCCACCTTAAGGACGATCTTCATGAACTCGTACACAAAGAAGCTTATTGAAGCCGAAGGCAGTACCTGAAGTGTCATAAAAACAGGGGAATTAAGACAGAGATCCACATTTTGCAGTAAGAGAAAGATTAATAATTTTGTATACTTTAAAATATACCTGTAATAAGCTTGGAAGAAGACCTGCATAAAGAGCAGGAACACCACCTCGTTCAACTATCTTGATACACGTTGCTAATGAACTCAATTTAGTTGCTCGGCCTTGCAGTTGGAGCTGCCTTCTGACCACCTCAAAAGGGTAAGTAGCAACTTCCGCACAAGCACCAGCAATAGCACCGTGTAATAAAGTTCTGATTGGTCCTAATTCCAGCTGCTCAAAAGCGCTCAGTTCCTGATCGTGTTGTTTCATATTCTCAATTCTTTTTCTCCCTTCGGGTGAATGCAGATAGGCTGATTTCAATGTGTCGTAGACACCGTAAAAAACAGCGCCGGATGGTGCCATACTTAATATGGAAGGCAATAGCCCCTTGTATAGAGAAAAGACCCCTTCATTTTGTACAATGTGTCGGAAAGCTCCAATCACGCCACCCAATACTTCTCCACCAGGTGCCACCAGCCTGGTCCGGATCTGAAATACATATACACTAGTACTGAAATTTCTGACCATACGAAACACACGATATAGGTAAACCTGGTGTCCAAGTGCAGCCACATACAGTTTTTTTTCTTTTTTATATAGAGTTTATTCTCAAATTTTAGCTAAGAATCGAGCAAGTTAAGAAGATGCCACTTACAGTATCAAGCGGCAAGCAGAGCACTGTAGCTGTCATACCAGCAGCGGCACCAGCGATAAATCTCTCGGAATTTGTGGTTTCTTGGTTTCCAGATAATCTGAGAAGCTGCTTTCTGTACGTATCGTAAGCACAGAAATTAATTGCCTTGAAAGGAGCAGTGCGAAGTATATTAACAAAATTCCCCTTCCAAAAGCCTCTGAGGCCTTGTGTTGTAGCTATTCTGTTGACAAGATTGTATAGGTTACTCGTCTCGCCGCGAACTATATACTCCAGCTTTAGCCTCTCGAGCGGAGCAAGACAAGTTCTGTTTGGATAAACAAAACATTAAATTACGATCCTGTATTCGCAATTACCAACAGCAATAGTAGATTCATAATCCCCAATTGTAGAAATTTCACCACTCTAACTATTCGCAAAGCCATGGAAAATTGTAACAAACACGAATCAAATTGGGTTAAAACACAGCACTTAAGAAACTCAGGACTGCCAGAGAAGAGGAAAAATACCTAGAAACCATGGCGGCGGCGGCCCCAGCCCACAAATGCTTGGTGGTGTTCATGGCGCCGCTGCCTCGGCCCCTTAACCTAATCTTCACCCTTCTTTCCGACTTCACCGCAGCCCCAAACGCATCCTTACCCTCACTCGCCGCCGCACATTCATTCGAATTGATAATTGCTTCATCTTTCCCCTTAACAGACAAGCTCAAACACAGAAAATCGCCCCGTTTTCTCCTCGAGTACGCCGGGCAACTGTAACAACGAACTTCACCGCAAACCGTATTGATAACTGAAGAAGGAATTGAACCGGCATCCAGGAACAATCCACCGGAATAGAAAACCGAGTTCTTCGATGGTAAAACCGGATGAGATTTTTCGACCCGAATTTCAAATCCTGACATTTTTTCTTTTGTTTTGTACGTACTACAATTCAGCTCTAATTGGAGGGTTCAAATGTATAAACAGTTGACGTATCAATGCTTGACGATTGGAAGGCTTAGAGGCAAATCAACGACAAGGAGGAAACGACACCGTTTCGGCGGTGATTCCATGGCTAAACGCACACGGTTCAGTCTGCAGATTGCAACCCCAGTATCACAAATCACAATGCGCCTATGGTATGCCAATATATTATCCATTTATTACACATAAATTATTTAATCCCCCGCCCACAAGTTTTATCCAATTTTACCCCTCAAAGGACAAAAGTATATTAAACAAAATATTCTTTTGTATGCTGCCAATTTATCTAATTTAAAAACTAATCGGCATAATTACAAAAAGAACCCTCTGTTATAAACAACATAATGTTTGTTAAGGAAAGATGTAGTAAGCGGCAAGCTCGTCTTACGACCGTTGGAGGACGCGATCAGTAGATAACTTTCATAAATAAATAAGGAAAACGTGTAAATTATAATTCATGATTGAATAATCTGTGAAAATTTCGCCAAAAAAAGACTTTAAATTAGGCAATCCCGTACATAAACAAATGTATTAAACCCTACTACGGTTATGTGTTGATACACAATCAATAATACAGTTTTATACTTTTTTCCTCGAATTTTCTCTCTTTTTACTATTTCCCAGCTGTTTTGCTTCGTCTCCGTCGGTCATAGCTCCGGCGATAGGTGAGCCTTTCCGGCAGTGAAAGGATCGGAGTAGGTTCCGAAGAAGGATCTCGAGGGTGCAAATTTTTCTCCGTCAGCCATTATTAATTAGCCTAGCAAGTTCACTATGATGATCAACTGCTTCTTATGTAGTTGAGCCACTCGCGGAAACCAAAACCATAAACTGCTGTATAAATCACTATTCTCACCGGGTACAACTTCATCCTGCATTTACGTATTTTTTTATGTAAGAAAAGAAAAACAAAATAAAATTACCGCTGAAAATTAAACTAAACTACTCAATCGGTTCTTTAACATAATAATGAACCAAATTTTTTAACGCAATTTTTCTTTCGATTATTCGTGTTCGGCTCGACTAATTAAAGCTCGTTCGAGATTGATTCAGGTGCTTAATTATGACACCAATCTCAATTCTCAAATATGATTTTTTGAAACTCCATACCAAAAAAAATATATAAAAAAAAAAATCAATTATGTACAAGGGAAGATTATGCTACATATATGTATTTCCAAATTAAAAGATGGCTATATTTTCAATGTAAAAGTGTAATGTAATAGCGAATTAACAATTAGTTAATAAAGAAACTACCTTGCAGGCGGTGCAGATTGAGTGGGTCCGTCGTCGTCGTTGGCCCCGGAGACGAGGGTGCACCACTGAGAGAGAGGGCGGTCGAAGAACTTCCAATCGGGCAAAACGACGCCGCCGATAGCAAGCACGCCAAACAAGTAGGTGGCCGCTGTTTTCTTTAGAGATTGCGTGTACATCCCCGTCAACACCATTACTGCAGCCAACCAGACGAGGCAGATCCGCAGAACGGCGTCGTTACCCATGGGTGGATTAGGCTTTCAAGGGTGGCGAAGAAGATGAAGAAAACGGGGATTGAGAATTGAGATGGCCGGTGATGATTTTAAATGCGTACAGTTGTGGAGTGAGTTCAGTAAATGCGTCTTGGACTCAACCCAGAATATAGAGATATATATATGTATTATTTAAAAAAAAAATATTATTATAACAATTGTGCATGCAAATGAGCACGTTCATTAGGTATGGTGATCTTGCTTCGATGGTATCTCAGCAGGAATAAAATTTATAATGACAAATTAATTTGTTTAAATTGATTTATTTGTTAATAAATTTAAACTTCCCAATTCTCATTTAATTATGGTGAAATTCAAATCCAAATGCTGTAAATTTTCAAATATAAAAGAATTTAGGCTGAGAGAACTAATATTAGCAGCAGGAAAAAGAGTTCGTTAATAGCTACTGGAAGCATTAAGATACCAAGACAATACTTCACTTAACATATAATATATTTAGACACAAATTATTGTGACAAAGCCTGAGAGTTAAGACTAGTTCAGATTACATACAATTAAAGAGGATGCAATAACAGTTGTGTTGACTAATAGAGACCCGTCAATCAGAACGGATCCCACCCATGAAGGTCCTCGGGTCAGGGCAATCTCCAGAGAACTGAGCCTGCGAGAAGTCAAAACCCGGGTTCTGCAGAAAAAGAAAAAAAAAAGAAAAAAGGAAATTCGCATTATAAGAGATAATACGAAGTCCAATCTTCAAAATATTAATAGTGGCAAGTTTTTCAAGTTTCCCTAAATCTCGACGAATGTCAAATTCACACAAAAGTTTGTGGCATCAATCCGACATACCAGATTTAAACAAAGTATCTGCCACTCAATACAGTTATTTATCGACTTTGCAATGAGAGTGTGAGTGGCTTACTTACTACTGTCACCGTTGGATTTAAGACTTGTGAAATTCATTAAAGAACAGAATTGTCTATGTAGTCAAAATAGGGCACACCGCACACAGATTTTCATGTGCAACTAACCGACCCTAAACAATCAGTTTGCTCAGTGGGGCCACTTAATTATTGTCTTCGGTACGTGGTGGCCATGATCCACCACCACCAACCTTTTGGAAAGGATTTCAAAGTTTGGTGGAGAGCAAAAGAATTCCTCTGTGATTTATATTGAAGTTATTCGAGCAATAGATTCAAAATGCTCCAGGAATAGTTTAGAGGAATCTTTACCGATTCCTCATTCTTTGCAATAATTTAAGTAAAAGACTAAACTAGTTTTAACTTTTAAGGATTTCAGCGTCAAGAAATGCACCAGACGAAGTTGGAGCAAATTAACATGACATCACAGACGAATGGTAAATAAATGATGGGTCTCCTCACAACTACATGGCAGATGAATGATTGGCTAATTAGAACTTAACAACATTAAAAACCATACATAGTAATGCATACATATGAATTTGACTTGTCATAATTATAAAAGATGATACGTCACTTTAGGTATAATTGACAAACATGGATCAGAAGTAGTCTAGCTGAAATAGAGAGTTAAATGCGTAACTCAACAAGCAATAAGAATTAAGAACACAAGTTTTTCACCTAACTGTTAGCTGAAAAAGATTGAAATAACGAACCTCCTCTTGAAACCGTTGAAGCATGAGTCGCTTCTGTTCAAGATCTGTGGCGTATGGATCTAACTGGCCTTGACCCGTTATAGGTGAAGACCATGTCTTACCTTTGTCCCTCTTCTGCAAGGTTATGTGCATTATATCATCTTCTGCAACCACAAAAACCATAATTTAGCATTGGGTAGAAGTCATGCACGTGGAACCATAAATTCAACAATTGCTCTTTATTTTATGCTGTTGAGTCCTATTTTATCTGAAAAACGGATCAACTAACTCAGTCTCATCATTCTCTTTATACCAGTATAAGGAAATCATAAGGTAGTTTACAAGTAGGGAGGAAAAGAAAAGGAAAGAAATTTCAGCTTATTGGAATAAATTATCGGTTCGATAAACAAAATTCATGAAAGTAATGCTGCAATTTATAAGCACAAGAAGAACATACCAAGAGTCCAAAATGAAGAATCAGTCTTCACTGGGCCGGTAAAGTCATGCTGCAATGTATAAAAAGAACAAAGGAGATAAATTTAATAACTCCCTAAAATGCATTTGCATTCAAGAAAAATCCGATACAATTAGAGAAAAATGAGGGGTTTAACTGACATTAAGATAGGGAGGGTTGCCTTTAATCCCAACTTCAACGTGTTTGGAGTCAATCCTGCAGTAGAATAGCTTCTTCGGAACATCAGGTGGAAGCGTTATGTACATGTTTACCTCTTCCAGTGTTTGGTCCCAATCAAACACCTTTTGACCTGAAACCCCAACATTCCGACAAATTCACCATCTTAATTACATTCAAAAGCTATTATTATTACTCGGAAGGGCAAAAATACCATTATGGATGAAGCTATGACTTTTCTCAGGAGCCAATTTCTCTGCCATTTTTCTTCGTTTCCTCAACTCCGATTTCCGATTTACTTTTGCTTCGTTCGGTGCAGTCTATCAGTGGTTCAGCTTTGGACCTTGAGTGAGAACAAAGAGCAACATCATACGTTGATAAAATTGAATTAAAACAACAGCACTGTCAAATTTCGGCGACCTAATTCACAGTATAACGTTTAATCTCTATAAATTTCATAGCATCATTTTTCATGGGAGGACACAACAAATTTGGAGAAGGTTATCACGAAAACATAAGACAACACCAAAAAGAGTGGGTTTCACATCTAGAATCCATCCAATCAAATTCGTCAATCTCAATCGGAAACTAATCAGAAAACTTCGCAATTCAGTGAGGGAATGAATAGGCTGAAAAAATATACCTCGGGTGAAGAAGAAGAAGAAGACGGCGGGTGGCGCGGCGGAAGACGATCGTCGACGGAGGCGATATTGATTTTGATTTTTCACCCTCGAGGCATTCATTCACAGAGAGAGAAGTAATCCCAAATTGAGTTAATACAGAACTTATCGTAAATTACATTGAGACCCTTGAGGTTTGACCGAAATACATGAACATCCTCCAACTCTTTGTTAATTACTGGATTACCTCCATATTAGTGGTGTGGGTATAATTATTAATCATTTCAAATATATTTTGCGTCTATTAATATTTATAAGAGTTTAATATAATAATATTATGTTAATGAATAGCGATAAATAATATATGTTTGACTGAATAATTTGCTATTGGAATAGATCCATAATTTTGTGAGGATTACAATTAATTTTCAAAGATTAAGATAAGATTGATACCAATTATTTCGAAAGTGAAACATCTAAAAAAAGTTAGCTGGAATATTTTATCCATATAAGCCATGACAACCAACATTTCAACATTATAATAATTTCAAATAACTAAATAAAACAACTCAAATTGTTAGCCAATAATTTAAAACTAACCGCAAAATAAATTTAATAAAAATTACTGCTTTTAATTTGAAATTTCCGCTTCCAAATCATTCCACTAGAAATAAAGTTAAACACGTACACATGCAAATAAAAATAATGGTAAACCCTAGAGTGACGTACTCATTCATAGATAATATTTATTCCTTTAAATTATATTTATATATAAATAAATTAACAAAAAAAAAAAAAGATGCTTGATTCTTTTTTTCAACAAAGACGCAGACAAACACATTGAAAAGGGGCATGGTGTTATTTCATTTTAAGATGTCCCATGCTTGGAAAAGGGATGAGCTCCCAAATCACTTTCAACTTACCAATAATTCAATTTAAACAAATAAATAAAGTTGTGACTTTTATTTTTTGATTTAAATTATAAAGATATGAATTGTGACCAAGTTCGCTGGAATAAAAAAAAAAGAAGGATTGAATTATACCAAAGTGATTTAAATTTTTTTTTTAATATTTTCCACCCTGTCAATTGTGGAAGGATTAGGGAAGGCACTAGACATAGATTTTGTTTTGTTGCCCAGGATATAATAGGATAGATAAGAAAGTAGGATGCAGAAAATAAATAAATAAAAAATCTTTTTTTCATAAAATAAATAAATAAAGTTGTGGCTGCAGCTTCTCCATTAATTTTCTTCCCAACCCCACTACGTTTAACCAATCGCATTTCTCAGTTGTGTTTTCTCTCTCTATCCCCCTCTCTCTCTCTCTAAAGAGGACTCTGTTCTTCTGTACTCCCAATTGTGGTAATAGTATTCACTTTCAGGCCTATCAAGATTCACTCAAACTCTCTGTGAATTTATTTCTTTCCCCAAAAATATCGTCTTTTTTTCATCAAAGTTACATACAAAGAAGACAAGTTCCTTTTTTTTTTCTTTTTTTTTTTTTGGCAAAAAAATAAAAATCAGTTCTTTGGAGCTTATATGCAGTTTTCATGGTCTACTTTTTGATGTTTTCAAGAACAGCCACAACAACCATGGGGGTTTGGACAGCAGCAGATTCTCTGTCTGAAATTGTCTACATAGAATAATAGAAGACAAGTGTCTTTTTTTATTTAATTTTATATAATTGTTTTGTCGTAATTTGAAGATTGGTGATGGGAAGTTCAGGTAGTGGATGCAGCATAGTATGGTTTAGGAGAGATCTGAGGGTGGAAGATAATCCGGCACTGGCGGCCGGAGTAAGGTCCGGCGCCGTTATAGCGGTGTTCATATGGGCACCTGAAGAAGAAGGGCATTATTACCCAGGTAGGGTTTCGAGGTGGTGGCTTAAGCAGAGCTTATCACACCTTGACACCTCTCTCAAAAGTCTCGGCACCTCTCTCCTCACTAAGAGATCTGCAGATAGCATTTCTTGTCTTCTCCAAGTCATCAAGTCCACCGGTGCTAAGCAACTCTTCTTCAACCATCTCTATGGTCTCTCTCTCTCTCTCTCTCTCTCTCTCTCTCTCTCTCTCTCTCTCTCTGTGATTTCTTGATTGAATTGTGGTAAAATATGTCAGAATAAATATTATGTGTGTGATGAATTTTGGTTGTGTTGTATACTTTTAGATCCTATATCACTGGTTAGGGATCATCGGGCGAAGGAGGTTTTATCCGCCGAAGGTGTGACCGTGCGATCGTTCAATGCGGACTTGCTTTACGAACCGTGGGAAGTTCTTGATCATGAAAATCGACCGTTTACTACTTTTGCTGGTTTTTGGGACAGGTGTCTTAGCATGCCTTATGATCCTGAATCTCCACTTCTACCACCGAAACGAATTATCTCTGGTACGAGTAATTTTTCTCATTCTTTTTCAATGATCAATAACTTGTATAGACAATACATGGATAACTTGATCTCATAAGCCGCTTAGTGGATGGAGTTCTTATTACAAACATAAAAATGCAGTCTTTAAATTATCAAAGTTGATCTATTGATACTGAGAAAAGTGAAAACAAGAATTACCGAACGGAGATACTTTACGTAATTTTCTTTTAATGCGATATTATTTTCCGAATTTGCATTCAAAAAAAGGTGCTGCTTTCCTCTCGTATCCATACAGGTGATGTCTCTAGATGTGCTCCAGACACTATAATATTCGAAGACGATTCCGAAAAAGGAAGCAACGCGCTCCTCGCTCGAGCATGGACACCTGGCTGGAGCAATGCTGACAAAGCCCTAACAACATTCTTAAACGGGCCCCTCATAGAGTACTCGAAGAACCGCAGAAAGGCCGACAGTGCAACAACCTCACTACTCTCCCCACACTTGCACTTCGGCGAACTAAGCGTTCGGAAAGTCTTCCATCTCGTTCGAATAAGGCAAGTCCTGTGGGCAAACGAGGGCAACCAAGCAGGCGAAGAGGGGGTGAATCTTTTCCTCAAGAGTATCGGGCTTAGGGAATATTCCCGATACATGAGCTTCAATCACCCTTACAGCCACGAGAGGCCCTTGTTGGGGCATTTACGGTATTTCCCGTGGGTTGTGGACGAGGGCTATTTCAAGGCGTGGAGACAGGGCAGAACCGGATACCCTTTGGTGGATGCCGGCATGAGGGAGCTGTGGGCCACGGGGTGGCTGCATGATAGGATACGAGTCGTCGTCTCGAGTTTCTTCGTTAAGGTTTTGCAGCTGCCTTGGCGGTGGGGTATGAAGTACTTTTGGGATACTCTGTTGGATGCTGATTTAGAGAGTGACGCCCTTGGTTGGCAATATATTTCCGGTACCCTTCCGGATGGTCGCGAGTTCGAACGAATCGATAATCCACAGGTATCAATTCTCGATTTCACCATTTTTGTCTTTCTCTTGCTCTGTTTTTACCCTGTTTTGCAAGTTTCTTGTTTTTTATTCTACTGTTTTCTTTTTTTCTTGCTCGGTTTTTGCTCTATTTTCCCTCTTGTTTGGTTAAGTTTTCTTGTAATTATTCGACAGTTCGAGGGCTACAAATTCGACCCCCATGGAGAGTACGTCCGGCGGTGGCTTCCAGAACTTTCCAGGCTCCCGACAGAATGGATACACCACCCATGGAACACGCCGGAATCAGTCCTCCAAGCCGCCGGAATCGAACTCGGCTCAAACTACCCTCTCCCCATAGTTAAAATCGACGCCGCCACCGCCAGGCTGGAAGAAGCCCTCTCGCTGATGTGGCAGCAAGAAGCAGCTTCAAGAACCGCCGCCGAAAACGGAATGGAGGAGGGTCTCGGAGATTCTTCCGATTCTACCCCTATAGCATTCCCTGCCGACACAAACATGGAAATGGACAACGAGCCAATCAGAAACAACCCTACAAACGGAGCCACCCGTAGGTACGAGGATCAAATGGTACCGAGCATGACCTCGTTTTCCATTAGAATCGAAGATGAAGAAACATCGGTCGATCATCTTCGAGACAACAACAATAGTAGAGGTGAAGTTCCGTTCAATGTAAACGCAAACGTAAACGCAACGGGTGAGCAAAGAGAACAAAGAAGAGAGAATGTCATGCAGACAGATGCAACAAGGGCCCCACCGCAGCAATATAATTTCTCGAGAGGGGGTCGTAGAAATTCGGAAGATTCGACAGCCGAATCGACCAATAGCGGTAGGAGAGAGAGAGACGGTGGCGTGGTCCCCGTTTGGTCACCCTCGAGTTCTGCTTACTCAGATCAGTTCCCCGTTGACGATAATAATAATAATAACAACGGTACTAGTTCGTCGTACATGCAGACTCACCAGCTGTTGAACTGGAGGAGGCTTTCTGAAAACGGGGTAAGCTCGTAAAAGAATTAAAGTGTAATGGAAACAAAGTGAAATAAGAAAGTTGTCTGTAATCGAGTAGCATCGATCGGTGATCGAACGGTGTCCTTTTCTTTTTTTTTTTTTTTTTTTTTTATATATGTTGTGAATGGATCAGGTGGTGGTTGGTTCGGTTCATATGTGTCTTTGATTGTTATGGTGATGTACAATATTTTTGTGTTAGTTATGATGTACAGTATTTATTTATATATTAGTATTTATATATTTATATATTGTTTCTCATTATTATTATTATGCTAGCATGCTTGCTGGGACAAAAAAATATGATCAAGGTAGGAATGTGAAAGACTTGTGAATAAATGCAGGTTTGTGCTCTTCTCCATATATATATATATTGTTTTGTTGATGAAATGCTGATTTGATTATTGTGAATTGGTTGTTTTTCACTAAAAAACGTTGTTTAGTAGAGTAACGCTTATGAGGTTATGGAAACATGGTATTCTAAAATATATATATATATTAATAGGCCAAATTACGGCCACCCCGAGTTATGGTCGTGAAAATCCTCTTCTATTTGGGTAATTACAGTCACCTCCTCAACTATGTATTATCTTACGAAAGGACCCCTCTAGAGTTAAATTTAGAGATGTTAATTCGATAAAACCGAACCGAATTTTCAGTACGCCACAGTTTACCGAACTAAATATACGATTTGGTTCGGTAAATAATCGAATTACATAAATTTTATGTACAAATATTAAAAAAAAGGGTAAATGTAATTTACCCAAATAAGAGATTTTCTACAAAATACATGTTAAAATACATTTTCAAGAAATGGGTCAGTGACAAGAATTTAGTCTGGATTGCATTGGGAATGGTTTATAATATAATATTTAAGATGGAGGTGCAAAATAAGATTAAACCTGGTACAAAGATACACTTTAATAATCAAAATTTTATTTGTTTATGATATCTTTCTTTTTGTATTACCAGATGTAATATGGTTTTTATAGAATCTACGCATATGAAGAAGTAGCAGTGTTTTAAAATTCGAACCGGACGCGTCAGTTGAACGGGTTAAACCGCGAACCATTGCATTCATTGCATTGTTCGGTATGACTTAACCGATTTAACGTTATATTTGCCTAAAATTGTGGATTTTTTTTTAAATAAACAGATAAAATAACTAAAACAACGTCATTTTGAATATAAAAACGAGCATCTGCGGAGTTAAATAATAAACAAAAGATATAATTTTGAATATAAAAACTAAAATTAAGATTTTTTCAAATTTCCTTTTTTTTTTTTTTTTTTTTTTTCTCTTTTTCTAACAACCATTCACCAGCCTCCACGTCTCAAATGGAGAAGTAATTGACGGTGCCCAACTGCCAATTTAATTTGTCCTCTGACTAGTGTGCTAGGGCTCAATATTATTATTATAATTCTCAAGAACCAAATAATATAAACTGGACCTATTTACTTTTTCAAAATTCGTTTTTTGGATTTTCAATTTATTATCACAATTACTTTTCTTGTACTACTTTAATGAGTTTGACAGCAAATTTAAAAATAGTGCCTAATTATAAAAGTCACATTATGAATTTTTCATAAGGTACTGTTGTTGTCAGATATATATATACATATATATTGAGACAGTCCACATGTGTAGTAACATTAACTACTTACCTGCCCACAACATTTGAATGCCTATCAAACTTGTTACAACTAAAAGTTCATATATTTAATTCTTACATTAATTCGAATATTAATTATAAATACAATTAATCAGATATTATAAAAAGAATTGGAAGATTAAGATTAATATTGTTCTAGTAAAAGTGGAAGGAAACACAGAATATAATACCATGAGATAAGATGTGATATATACAAAAGCTTGTCTTCTTTATTGTAGGGACTGAACATAGAATTTAGATTAAATTAAAAAAAATAAAAAATAAAATACTATTTCAATCAGAATTTTTTATATTATTATTTTATTTACTTTAAACAAGATTCTGTTGTGCAGATATTTTATTTTATTAAAACTGTCACGTCAATTAAATATTTAAAACATGAGTGATATATATATATATATTGCTAATTTATTAATGAAGAATTCTCTAGCATCTGCCCATCCCCTCAGCATTAACCACCACCACCAGCACCACCACTTTCACCACCGACAACCACCGCCGCAGAACATCTAAGCTAATCTCCGCCGCCCTCTTTCTCACTCACACACACACCCGCACGTGTGTGTGTGTGTGTTCGCGCGTCAATGGCCAAGTCAAAGTGCTTCAGCTTCACAGCATCAAGAAACTGGTGCTTAAGATCCACTTTCACCAATTCGGGTCTCCGGCCGTTCTCCGCCGACCTCGGCGACGGCACCGTAATGTACTGCTGGGTGCCGAAAACCCCAAACCCGACCCGACCCAACGTGGTCCTAATCCACGGGTTCGGAGCCAACTCAATGTGGCAATTCTGCGACACGGTCCCGTACTTAACCCCACACTTCAACGTCTACGTGCCGGACCTAGTCTTCTTCGGCAACTCGGTCACGACTCGGTCGGACCGGACCGAGTCGTTCCAGGCCGAGTGCGTGAAGCGGGTCATGGATGCGAACTCGGTGGGTAAGATGTCGGTGGTGGGTCTGAGCTACGGCGGGTTCGTGGCGTACAGCATGGCGGCGCAGTTCGGGGAGTGCGTGGAGAGGGTGGTGATCTGCTGCGCCGGGGTGTGCTTGGAGGAGAAGGATTTCCGCGAGGGGATGTTCCCGGTGGCTGACGTGGAGGAGGCCGCCGCCATACTGATGCCGCAGAAGGCGGAGAAGATGAGGGAGCTTGTCGGCTACACCTTCGTTAAGCCGCCGAGGGGGCTGCCGTCTTGTTTGCTGGAGGACTTCATTGATGTAATTAATTAAATCTCTCCTTTTTCTTAATTTTCGTTTAATTACTCATCAAAATGGCTAATTAATAACTAATTAAACAATTTTATTTATTTATTATTTTATTATTTATTGGGAAGCAAAATGACTACCCATCCTGACCCATCATTAGTTAGATAAGACACGTGGATGCGAATTGAACCAAATATTTAACTAAACCATATATTTCATTATCGGTTTATACTATGTTACATCGGGTAGATCTTTATCATTTATATACACACAAACACACACACTCATATTAGTGTGTATAGATCAAGAGTAAAAAATCACCCGGTGTAACCTTCACCGGGTGTAGCATAGAAATGGGTTGGATTATTCATAAGTATTTAAAAATATTTAATAGAAAAGTAGAAATTTAATTATAAAATTGAATATAATGCTGTAATAATGTGGGCAGGAAATGTGTAATGAATACGTTGAAGAGAAGAAAGAGCTGCTTCGTTCCATTGCTAAAGACAAAGACCTCCCCAAGATTTCTCAGGTACTAATTCAGTTAAAAATATTTCACTAATCCAATTTAATTTTTATTTTATTAAAAAAAATTGCAGCCAACTTTAATAGTGTGGGGAGATAAAGACAGGATATTTCCCATAGAACTTGCTAACAGATTGAAAAGGTATATTAACTTAATTAATAGCTATAGATTAATCTTTTTTAATAGTTTAATTAATTAATTACGTTTATGTTGGATTAAACCCGATTTTGTGGTAATTTGCAGGCATTTAGGAGAGAATGGAGAATTAGTAGTAATAAAGAACACAGGGCATGGGTTTATCAATGAGAAGCCTAAGGAGTTTCACAGGCATTTGAAAAGATTCCTCTTAGCTCAACAAAAGATTCCCCCTCTAAACTCTACCACTAATATTCCCATTAATCATCAAAATCATATTTAATTATATGTTATTCACATTATATTATATATATTATTTTATTTTATTTTTGGGCACGAGAGAAAAAGGCAAACAATGTTGCTGTTATTAATGTAATTGTTAGCCAAATATTATGCAGTGTTCATGAATTATAGGTGTTTTCTTTTTATAGTTTTTCATGTTATACATGCCATAATTTTAAAGGGTATTTTGGAATTTCTATCAACAATTTAGGGTAAATTACAGTCACCCCTCATTTTGGAAAATTAGAACCACTCACTCACTATGAATCTTCGTACACATCCACCCTTACAATGTCAAACTTAGTAGAATATAATTGAGTTTATACGTGTTTTACCCCATTCGAGTTTCTCCACACTTTAAAACAAAATGATCATAAATTGTATCTCTTGACTCGTAAGTATCGGATTGCGGTGCATCAAACACATCATTTTCACACAAAATTTTTTGTTAAATTTAACACCATAATGATGGACGTGTAAAAAGTTTCGTAGTTGAAGGGATTATTGTAATTACCAAAACATGAGGATTTTTTTCGTAATTAGATCTTACCTCAGGAGGTGGCCGTAATTTACACAACAATTTATTATACTCTTTATGCCATGAGAGATTGCTAATACTACACAATACAAGAATAATACAATCATAAAATAAAAAAGAGCAAAGTGTGTGGTATAAAATGCTGGTATATATTCAGCAACATTATTCACACGCATAAACGCACGTGTGGCACGATATAAAATGCTGCCCTTTTAACAGCTATCACTACATAAACATGTAACAATCCGAAAGGTCGAATTTGGGGAAGAAAAAAAAAAGTGAAATCGAAACTCATCACAACATTATGTAGTAGTATATTATTAGTGCAACAAAAGAAAAATTCAACAATTTCAAGATACCTTGCATGATAATGCATAAAGTACAAGCCAAATCACGATTCAATTCCCGCTCTGTTTCATGCAAATAAAATAAAAAGTTCGAAATGCGAAAAAGAAAAAAAAAAGTCACCATCCCAAACCGATCAGTTTTTGCTGTGTGCGATGCGGATCCAACTAGCTCTGTAAAGTCGAAAACCATAATAAAATGATTTAACAAACAGTAATATCGAACATAAAACTAATAAGAAGCTAGCATTATTAAACGCAAATTACATCACATGCCACTGTCAAATTATTACCTCTCCATGGGAATCATCGCCCTTCGACTGCTCACCTGTCACACAAACGTAAAGTTTTTATTAATTATTTTTATCTTAATTCAGAATCAAGAAAAAAAGATTACCCAAATAAAATAACAAGATACATATCCGACTTTTTTTCGAACATTCTCCAGATATACATACCTCCATCTTCCGGGAGATCCGAGGTCCACAAAGTAAGATTATCTCGAAGAAGCTGCATAATGAGAGTGCTATCTTTGTAGGATTCCTCATTCAGACTATCGAGTTCTGCAATAGCTTCATCAAAGGCTTGTTTGGCCAGGTGGCAAGCCCTGCCAAAAATATCCCAGTATTTTCAATAAATCAAAGTTAAGGAATAAAATTCGAACACTGATACGCATTATAAAGGCACAGCCAAACAAACCTCTCGGGAGAATTCAGGATCTCGTAGTAGAAAACAGAGAAGTTAAGTGCCAAACCAAGTTTAATCGGATGCGTAGGAGCAAGATCCGAAGCAGCACTAGTTGCAGCCTTCAATATAAGAAGAAAAAATATTTTTTTTTAATAATATATATATTTATAAAGTTAATTAAATTAAAGAGAGAAAATTAAAATACCTCATAAGCCTTGAGTGACTGGTCTGCTGCATCTTTTCGACCGTCTCCCGATTTGAACTCTGCTAAATAACGACAATAATCTCCCTTCCTAATAATTCAATTAAACAAACAAATCATTAAGAAGAAGAATAATAATAATTTATCATTAATTTAACAATAAAAAGATGCTCACATTTTGTAGTAGAAAACGGAGGATTCCCCGGTAGAGGAAGAAGGAAGGAGATGTTCGTCGATGACAGCTAAAATATCCATGCATATTTTAGTGAGTTCGTCTTCGACTCCTTGTCTGTAACTCTTTATTCTCTTGACATTGAGTTCGTGCCCTTTATTATCCTCTTTCTGCTCGATGGACGACAAGATTCTCCAAGATGCTCTTCTTGCTCCTATTACATTCTTGTACCCCACAGATACTAGGTTTCTTTCTTCGACTGTCAGCTCCACATCCAGCCTCGCAACTTTTTTCATCGCTTCCACCATTTCTGTAATCCAAATGCAATCTCGTTATCTTAATACTAGATTTATTTTCCGAGTCGGTTTCAAAAATCAGAATTCTTTAATCGAAATGCAACCTTGTATTTCGATATATATCCAGGTCTATTCATATATTTCGGTATAAAATGAAGCTCGAAATCATGTATATATGTAATAAAAGAAACTCGTGTACAGATCTAACTGATTCTAGCATCATAAACTCTATCCAATCCATAAAATCAAAAAGTAGTCCAATCAAAGAATAAAAGCCCTAATTGTACCCTAAAAAAAAACCCCTAATCCAATCAAGAACAAATTAACCCAGCACACCACGCAAACCAAATGAAAATGCAATTGGAATCTTCTTACTATAGCTGAGAAACAAAAACATCCATCGTTCTCATATTCGAACAGCAGAAATATAAACAGATCCAACAATTATTTGAATTTAAGGTACTCAATACCTAGAACTATTTTCAAATCCGCAACAAAACCCACAAGTAAAACCCCCAAATTGATCCAGAACAAAGATATAAATCCATCATTTCTCTAGAAATTGACAAAATGAAGTGTATATACGTCACGAAAATACAGAAATTGAAAAGGATTAAGATGAAGATTACCATCGTATCTCTCAGCCTGCTCTGCAAGCCTAGCCAAGTAAACCAGCTGCTCTCTCTCTTTCTCCATATCTCTCTCTCTCTCTCTCTTCTCTCTCTCTCTTAATTTCTCTCTCTAAAAAGGAAGACCTTGTTTGCTTTTCGTTGTTGCGGCTTTGGTGACTAGATTTTACAATCGAAAGTGTTGGAAATTTTTGCCTTTGTAAATCGCGAAGAGGGACTCGGTGAAATGTGGACCGTTGATTGAGTTGTCGGTCACATGTCTGATGTATTATTGACTAGGATTGTACATCTTCTGACCACTGTCAATAATTGCTTCCCTCAGGTTCCCACCCATACGGTTCCTGCAGTTTATATTAATCATTTTTATTATTGCCATTTTTATCCTTTTTTCTCTGATACGACACCCATTTTTTAGCAACTTATTAATTAGGTATGATTAGATCGACATTAACAATTTGTTGATAATTTAAAAATTATTTATATTTTAATTAAGTCAAATATTATTTTTTTTCTTTTTTTTTAAATTAATTTAGTTTGTTATTATTTTTTTATTCAAATATATATGGCAAAGACTTTTCACTTGATAAAAAATAGGCAACTTGTTAACCCACTACACCTGTAATACGTGCCCCACTAGAGTTGAAAATAGATGGAAATGATTGGTGGTGTAGAATATTAGTATTTAGTTGGTAATATTATTATTCCCAAAATTAAAATAAAATAAATAAATCATTTGTCAAAGTATTGATTGGATAAACACAAATGTGAAGGGGAATAAAGTGTGGTCTGCCACTAGCTTAATTAAATGGGTTTATTAGGGATAACCCCCTTGTTCATATTTTCTAATGAGGTAGATCCAATTAATTTTTCCGTTTTTGAGATACACCCAAATTTGCCAACTTGGCAAAATATATTATATAATTTCCCTTTAATACCCCTGTTTTATTTTTGAACGGCATTTATTTCCTTAACTACGTGATATGAGATTTGCTGATATGTTGCCTAAAATCACGGAATAAATACGTGAGTTTATTGGCCGTTTCTATCAAATCGTGTACAATCTGTTTTGAAGATTTTCTCCAGCGTTTCATCGTTTTTCTATCGTCTTTGAAGATTTTTTCACCGGCGTGGAAATAGGATCGGATTTGAGCGTTCATTGTTGTACGTTGTTAAGCGGGTATGAATGCGTTTTTTTTCGTTTTTTATTTTCGTTTTTTATTTTCGCTGTAGCGTTCATTGTTGTACGTTGTTAAGCGGGTATGAATGCGTTTTTTTTCGTTTTTTATTTTCGCTGTATGTCCAGGGTTGTCGTGTACGGTGGTTAGACATTTTTAAGAGTTGTGTTGATACTTGATTCTATTAAGTAGAACGTTTTTAACAAAATTACGTCGTCACATATACATCGTTATTTTTGGCTGATGATGTTTGTTTGGAAGAGGATTCACAGAGTTATAAGAGGATGGTTCACGCAGTCGGACCAGAGTTGTTTTATTTGAGCGTCGTAGTTGGTTTATGCAATAATCGAAATAAATGTCTGCTGTGGTCGAGTTCATGAGTTTGATCCATATTGATAGTTGGTTTATTTGTTTACAACAGTCGATTTTAGTGTGCTCGGTAGTACATTAAAATATATTTCGTAGTCTTTTTTAATTTAGCGTATGGATTTTGCATTTAAAGTTTATTTTTGATGATATTAATGTATTGTCATTCAAATGTATTTGCAGTCTATTTAATCATTTTTTAGTATTCTGCAT
>NW_012193250.1:3023218-3036088 GCF_000504015.1 Erythranthe guttata | reverse complement strand
AGGGTAGGGGTGCAAATTGGAACGAAATTTACGAATTCACCCGATTCCGATTCGAATATTTTCGATTATGGAACAGTACCTTTCATTCCGAAATCCAATTTTTCCCCAAAAATAAAATATTGGAACGGGATTGGTATGCATATTAGATACCAATTTCCAATCCGATTTAATTTCTTAAAATATTTCTGAAAATTCCGATTTATTACGCTTCAATACCAGTATTATTATGTATTTTATCCTGATCCGAAAATGTTCGGTTTTGGAACAAGTTTTTCATTCCGATTTCCGGGTTTTTGATTTTTTCAAAATGGAATTGGAATTAGTTTAAAACTTCCGATTTATTTATTTTTTAATTTTTTCTTACCGAAAGTACTAATTTCAATCTGATCCGTCCGAGTTACATCCCTACACAAGAGCCAAGAGGTAATAAAATAATACATCTTTAAATATTATTACCATGAAGTTCGAGTTCAGCGGAGTTCAATTTAGACTGAGCAGGCCATTTCCTCCTTTCTTCAATCGGAATCCACCGACGGCTCTGAGTACCTCCAATGCAAGACTGGAGCGGCCGATAATACGGTGACTCATTGTCATGCCCCTTACTGCAAAGAGGTGAGCCAGCTTTCCTAGAGAGAGAAGAAGCAAACATATACAACATAAGAAATATACGATGATCCTTTGCAATTTAGTTGTCCTAAAATGAATAATATGCCTTACCTTGCTGAATAGCAATTCTTCTTACTAGTCTTCTTCCACACAACAGTGTCATCTTGCTGAGGCAGCATCTCCCAGCAGAGATTCTCTGTCAACAAACGGACCGTATTCCATTTCTTCAGATTTGCTTTATCTCGAACCGAACGCTGAGAATTTATAAGCGGGTCGGTCCACACGAAATATCCACCAGGTCGCAATAACCGGTCAACTTCGAACAAGTATATTCCATCTGAGCCACACGAGAAAAAAAAAAAAGATTCGGTAATGAAAGAAAAAAAATGGAAGGTAAAAAAAAACAATGAGAAATAAGGGAATGGAGATTTGACCTTTTTTATCCCAGTCAACGTGACATCTAACACAGTGTATCATGTCGAAAGAGAGCGATGGATATGGTAACTGCTTTGAAGTGAACGAACCGATAATTGCGGGGAGACCTCGTTCGAGGGTTAGTTGAACTTGACTGCCTGATGCCTCGTAGTTTGCTAGGCACATTGTCAGTAGTTGGTTCGACGATAGATGCGCACCTAAACTACCGTAACCGCATTCTATGTCCAAGATTGTTCGAACCTGAATAAAAATAACATAAATGTTGTCTGATAAGCATATATTGTGATTGAGTCATCAATACAAGAACAAGTATTTAAAAGATAGTCCGTAATTGAGTTATATTTAGTGGGTTGAAGCAAATTCAGACAAACATGTAGCAAAAGCAAAAACCAAAATCAAGTAACAGCTACCACTGTAAAAACCTGCACATATACCCGAAATGCAGGCATCTACATACATAATATTCATCGGCAATCCGAAAAACAAACAGAAACACAACAGCTGTAAAGAGATAAGAAAACATAACTAAGAGAAGAGAAGTTATATCATAACGAAAACAATTCGGTGTTTTTCAACTTACTCCGGCTTGTGTAAAATAAGATACATTCCTAAGCCCAATAATTTCCGCAATTTGATGCGCGTAGTCTTCAACATCAGAAAACCCCGAACGGAAAGAAATTTGATCTTCATCCACCATCATCATTCTATACATACAACAAAAATACATCAGATGCCACCACCGAATTGCTATTCGATAATTAAAAAGAGACAGTTCTTTGACCTACCTCCTAGTCAAACTGCCAGAAGAAAGCACCTCCTGTGCAGTAATGTTAACATTAGCCAACCAGATAACATCTCTCCCCGAAGGCCAACGAAGGGGAATCCTATAATTAAGAGGTGGCAGAACCAAGCAGCTCTGTTTCGAACCGGGCCCACAATGGCGGTCAAACTCTTCACCGTCCGATAATCCCAGAGCAAGATTTTCCGAAACATTGAAGCAAGGCACGTAGTTCAAAGACTCCATCGAACAGTACTCCAATTCTCTCATCCTCGAAAACCCTAGAGAGAGCTCCCCGATTTCATAAAGATCTGTCACCACTTGCTCTTGGAGCCGCCTATACCCTCTAAATATCTGCCCCCTCGAAGTGGAAGTTATAGAAAGCGTCCAATAAAACGAACCGGTGAGAGCGAGAATTACGATCACGACTAAACTCAATTTGAGGAAAGAGAGCGTCACTTTATGGCGACTCCTTGTGGGGCCGGGGCTGAAGGGATCCGACATGAAACTGTTCTCGTTCAGACCGTGCTTCGAGGATAAATTGTCCGGGAAGAGGTATCGAAATAGAAACTTGATGGACGAATGAGTGTGGTCGGCTCCGTTTGTACGTTTCGGATCCACGTCCTCCTTATCCGGGCGTTCTTTCATCTGAGAATCTTCCCATAAATCATGACTGTTTGCTGAAAATCGCCCGCCGCCGCTACCGCCTAATACACCCCGGTGAAGAGGCCTCGACATTTTAAACCTATAACACAACCCCACAAAGAAACAATTACTGTAATCATTAGACACAACCCAAACCGTGATTCCTTGTTATTAAAAAAGCAAAAAACATGAAAGAGGCAACTCAGTGGTCTGAATTAGATCTGTTTCAAGAAATTGAAATAGGTCCCCTACCTAAACTAACAACTCACACACTATGATTGAATAGCAATTACATAAAACTGAAAGCAGAGGGATTATACAAGTAATGGATAATAGATTAAGTTCGAAGGTACTAGTGATTAGTTCTTGCCTTAAGAAGAAAGAAACAGCAGATAAGAAAAGCTGACTGAAACTGAAAATCACTTCACTTCAGTCACTCCGGATAATAAGAACACAAACCCGGAAATTAAAAAATACCCATTTGGATCAACATTACGAATGCAATAAATCTCTTCGCCACTGAATTAAAAAAAAATAAACACAAACGAAAGCAGTTGCACAAAGCAACGTTTTCCCCAATTTTTGCAGTGGGTTACCTGAAAAGATGCAACAAATTCACCGAACGGAACGAATAAACAAAATTAAATCCCTCAATTGTAGGCTATTCCGTTGCGGGTTTTCATGAATTTCTTACGAACCCAAGATTTGTCCTCTTCTCAGCTACCCACACCATTGCTTTCATTAGGAAACACACACACACACAGAGAGAGAGAAGAAAACACGCACTTCCTCCCAATTCCCCTCTCGGCACCTATTTCCTTACGCGCTTTCAGGAACTAATTTCAGAGAACACCGACGAGAGAGAATCCGCGAGAGAGAGAGATAGAGATGAATATAGCGGTGTATCTATATTTTATATATACATACACGCAGTAAGTGTGAATATGGCTACTGCGGATCCAATCTCAGACAGAGGCCCGCTCGTGAGAGACTGTTCTTTCATCTATTTGTTACCCAGTAATTAATCTATTAATTAAATATACTCCGATTATTTATCTGATTTATTTAAGGTATTACATTAATTATTTAATTTAATAATATTATTTAATTGTTCATTAAATACACACCCCCAAATAGGCCAGCTTGAAACTATAGTTCGATCCCAGCTGTACTTACTCTTTTTTACTTTTAAGTAGGGCTTAATTAATTAATTGCCACATTTAATTTGAGAGAGACAATCAGCTCATAATCTCAATGATTGTAAATTATTAGCGATAAAAAAATATATATATACTTTGTTATTTTATTTTATTTTTAATAAATAAATTTAAAAGAAAAAGTTTTTAAAAAAAAAACACTAATTGAAATTTTAAACATTTAGACTCATTTAATTGAATTTCATTGGAATTTAATTTTTTTTAAATAAAATATATAAACGGAATGTATATTCTAGGCTTGTAGAAACTCGAATTTCCAGCTAGCAAAAGTTAATGCAGTCCCTTTCGAATTTCCATTATAGAGGGGCATGGTTAAAGCCTTTCTGAACCACGGCGTAATTGGAAATAAAATACCTTTTTTATCTTTTGTTGGAGTAATAATTGTGTACGGTTAAATATATTTCACAGTTATACACCCTGAATTATATTTAAAATTGACTTTTTACTTGGTATATAATAGTAGCAATTTGCTAGTAGCTCAGTAATTAGTGCACTTTAATTAGTAATATTTTATTTTTATTAAACGTACTTCAAGAGACAGCACCTTCTTTGATTAAGTAAAGGAATTTACTCGGTAATTTCAATAAATTATTAATTCATAAAAAAGAATGCATAATTTCAGGGAAATAATTAATTAATACTAATTAGAGTTTGTATATAATAATAGGAGTCACATGCAGGTCCATTTGTTTTCGTAGGCTGGGTGGGACCCACCTTGGACTGCGTGTGTCGGTGGTGAGTGAAGACAGTCCGATTGACGTGTCGGCTGTGGTGTGAATGGAGTATGGTACAACGCGTGTGGACTGCTGCACTGGATCACACACTCTCCTTTGTGAGAGTGACGTGTCCTTTTCTGGTGATGGTGATTCTATTTCTACGGATGCGATCATGTGGCTGATCACGCCATGTCACTATTGGGAAAATTCGGATATATGATTTTATTTTACTTTTGTTTTTTTCATTTATTTCTATTTTAAATAAGTTGAAAATGCTACCCTACTAAATTTATACGCTACAAAGTTATAGAATTCAGGATCATACTAGAAAAATAGAAATTAAATAATCAGATGTAACACATCAATTAAATTTTATGGTGTCAAGATTAAAAAAAATAATAAATAAATTAAAATCTAGAATAAAATATAATATATTTAAACTAAACAAGTCAACAGTGATGAATAAAATCAGTAGGAGTGTGTATCCATCCTGGCTAGTTTTGTTTTCAATGAATGGACAAATATTTAATTAATTATAATGAAACCAAATAAAATACTTAAAATAAAATAAAAATAATAATTAATGGAGATGGACCTCGGTATGGCCTTTTTATTTCTTGGGGTTAGTCAAAATATGAAATCTAGTTCACATGACTTTATGATGTGCTGCATGTTCTTTGTGCATCAGCCCTTTGACCCCAAACTTTACCCAAGGCCCACTACTATTTTTCGATTTTTTTTTACTTTTTTATTTTTATTTTTTTGTTTAATTTTTTTAATTTTTTTTACATATTTTTTTTTAATTTTATTTCTTCAATATAACGTCGCATGAATTTTCTCAATACGGTATGTGCTACATGGAGATTTTATTTGAATTAAAAAGGGACTTTCCAAGAAAAGTCAACTTTACTAGTGTGTTTAAAAAGGTCATCATAAATGTTGCTTTAATTATAAGTATGAGACTAAGCTCACAGTTTGCATGATTAAATGTTCCTACCAATATTTTCCCCCACTAAGATGCCTTTAATTACCATGTTCTCCCTCTATTTCATCTCTTTAAAAAAAAATTCATATTATGTTACACTTTATAATTCTAATTCTGCATTGACTGTATAATTTACGAGTTTACCTTTATTATCTCTCCAACATTATCTTTTATTAATTTGTGAATAAGGGCATTTTAGTCCATCTACAAAACTAAAAAAATGCTACTCATAAAGGTACATAAACAATATATAAATTCTATTTAGTATATCACATTGATGTGACTAATTTACAAAGGATATAATTTACAAATTTAGTATATGTAATTAGTAAAATTATTTTCATGACACATATGTGATAGTGATTAAGGCATATAATAATATGTTGTTATCATTAATACTCATTATTCGTATATTGTATTCTTATATTATTCGTGTCCATTTCCAAATCTAGTATATAGATAACCTATTGGCCATTAATTTATTTATTTTTATTATAAAAATAAATTTATTTTGTTAGATAAGAAAGAAAGAAAATTATATATATATATATATATATATATATATAATGACAAAGATCTTTCAGATGAATGTCAATTGTCAAGAGGGGCATACCCGTGAGAAATAAGCTACTTTCAAAACGCGCTTTCACAACAATTATTTTTGTCGTAATAAATCGTCACTTGGAATATATTCTATTCTTTAATTGACATTATTTCAATAATAACTCTTTGTCCGTGGAATAATAGGTTACGAGGTCACAAGTTAGGCATTTGTGGATTTTTATTTATATTTATAAATAAAAAATATATAAAAACTTTTATTAGGAATATTTCAAATCATAGTACTTGTCAAGCTATTTGTCCATTAGTACTTCTTCTAGAAATAAATTGAGTTTATTTTATAAAATTAATTCAGCTGATTGTTCAATACTCATTTTCGACAACATGTTATAATAACATGACATACATGTTTTTCTCCAACTATATAATATAAATATTGGGAATAATATTTATTAACCAATAGAGAAAACTTTTGGCCAATTTTGCTACACTAATTTTCCCCTTCTTTGTTTTCGTAACGGTTAATTATGAAATGGGTCATCTATACTGGATAATTTTCAATCATCAATGAGGTCAAATAATCGCGCACTTCGTCTAATTTTGTGCAAATTAACAGTTAAAAGTCAAATAAACCAATTACAAAACCTATGTCTTCAATTTTTTTTAATAATAATATGATGATGATTGGTATAGTGACGTGGAAAATATAGGGCCACACCTATCTATAAGAAGGTCCTATAATTCAAATATGCATGTGAGATGTTTTAATGAAATTTATTCCAATGATATGGGGCATACATCTATCTAATCTAATCTAATTTTTTTTTTGTAACAATACGTGACTTGTCTATTTCAATGCCTAGTCGAACCAATCATATAATTTATTTAATTATCTTAGTCTTTCTTTATGTCCCGTCCCTCCTAAAAAAAAGTCCTTAATCACAATTAATTGTACTTAAATAAAGGGCAAATTACGGTCACCCCTAAAGTATGACAAAATTACGAAAAAAACCCCTCCTTACGAAAAATCATATATTCAGTTTGATGTTGGCATACCAAAATTCTTTTTCGGTTTTACCGATTTAACATCCATAAATTTACCTCTTGAGAGGTATTTTCGTAAGATAATACATAATTAATAGTTAAAAGGGTGACTGTAATTACCCAAATAATAGGGAGATTTTCGTAATTTGACCATAACTCAGAGGATGGCCGTAATTTGCCCTAAAAAAAATAATATTAAAATTAATGAATTGTAGGATAAAAATTTATAGATTGAATATATATTATTACCGAATTACGTGTATAAATATTGCAAGAGTCTTTATACTAATTGGTGTTGCATAATGAGAGAAAAACAATCACTAAAATACGAATGTGTAACAATGAATTGGAAGATATGCTTAGTGAAAGGGGCAGGAACCAACCACATGCGGCATTAATTGCAACATTGCAATCTATTTATGAAACATTCATGAATATGTACATGTATGTGAAAAAAGTATTAAACACCTAAGATATAATGAAACAAGCACGTGACAATATTTATTTACATCTGGAGTACATGGAAGTTTTTGAAGAGCCCCAATCAAGTTTCTCCATTATTACCCAATCGTGAATTAATTTGATTCACAGGCCTCAAATTCAACACTATTTTCCGGCCCAATCATCTAATTGGGCCTTAAAACATTAGAATGTTGTCAGAATATTTGTGTGTTTCTTCCCATTTGAGATTTTATTTAAAAGTTAAATCGGTTTAATCAGCTTCTAAGTTTCTTTCGACTAATTTCATATACGGTTAGGTTTCCAGTATTATACGCTGAACACTTCAATTTTTCTTTTTAAGTTTCACTTATAGTTAGCTATCTATCCACCTGAAAAAGTTTGAAATGCTAATTGTAAGCGAAACTAAAAGGAGAGAGTGCAGTGTTCAAAGTATAGTATTGAAGGATGAATTGTATATGAAACTAGGCAAAACAAAATTTACGAACTAAAACCCCAAAGTTGAAACCACAAAAATTACAACATAATAGTTGTATTAAACTTTAAAGTAATTGTTAGTTATTTCAAATTCATTTTCGTTTGATAATAAGGACCATTTATACATGCAGTCCGAAACAGTACTAGTATTCGAAAATATCACAAAAATTCACTATATATTAAGCTAAGATAACACATAGAAATCCAAAAAGGAAGTCTTCTTCCAAATTAGGGAAAACAAATTATCATGATTAAATTTAATTTATCCTCCAAATTCCTTTAAAATGCATATATTGTGACTATATAATTTAAATTAAAAAATTGCAAAATTTGAAATAATTGGTATTTTCCAAAACATAGAAACGTCAATCTAATTTTGGTAAAGATAGAATCATTTAACAAACCTAATAGTAACATTGATACTTACTTCTTTCCATTTTTCTTTTTTGAATTGGAAAGAGATAGTTTTGGACACATTTAAATAAATAATAGAATTAAAAATTACGCAATTAATACAATATTAAAATTATTACATGCATGCATGCCCACGCATTCATGATACATAACATTCAATCCACATTACATAAACACAAAACACACAAGAAAACCGTGTTATAAACTCAAAGAATCCAATCCAGGAAAATAAAAACATACAAATTGGAATATTACAACAAACCGAGGGCCCGACGATGATTAAAAGTAGGCGGCAGCAGCGGTAGAGGGTCCATGGCCGGAACCAAAGGAAGCGACGTGGTCTTTAAGCGACCTCTTGTGCTTAAAATCGGAACCGCAGACGCAGAGCCACCGCTTGCCGCAGTTCTTCTCGTGCGTCCGCCAGTCGCCTTTCACGGCCAAACACTTGCCGCACTTCCGGCAAGAGAATCTCTTCGTCCCGTGTTTCCTCTTGTAATGCGTTTGCAGCGTCCGGAAATCCTTCAGCGGTTTCGCCCTAGGGTGGTTTATGTTGTTCCTGCACCCTTCTTCGCAGCAATAGCACGGTATTCCGACCATGATACGTGGCTGACTCCCCTTCAACGAATCCGGGCCCCGCCGGAACTGCGAGCCGTGTCCCCACATGTGCATCTGATCGCCATATTCAAGAATTCGTATATATATATGACCTAGTTCAAAAACCCTAATTGCATGTCTTTGTATTTAATTTTTTTGTGTGTGCTTATTTAGAAATAAAAAAAATTATATATTCAAATTTAAGGGTTTATTATTGAATTAAAAAACCGTTATTTTATTTTTCACAAACTACCCCTAAAAACTCATTTTTTTTTATTATAAGGATATTTGCCAATAAAGTAATAACATGAGGAATTTTTTAGCAATTCGATATAATTGCAATAAATTTTTGAAATTAATATTAATTTAATTAATGAAAAGCATACTTAATTTATAATATGGTGAAGCATGCACACCTGGAGATTATTGTAGCGATTGAAGGTTTTCTTGCAAATGTGGCAAGAGAAATGAGTGAAGCCAACCAGGATTTGTGCAGGTGTAGGTATCCAGTACGGACAGCTGCTCTTTTCTGCTGAATTATTCGCATCGAATTTCTTGATACTATCATTTGTCGAGCAATAATCAGGAAGCCCGATATGCAGAGCCACCGCAGCAGAATCTTCGTTTTCGTTTTCATCGGCAAACAACTTCGAAAATTTGATGGAAGATTTTGTCGATGACGATGTTGAGGAAGAAGAAGATGAAGATGAAGAAGACGGTGATTTCTTCGGAAAAAAATCGTAAGCTTCGATACGGTCTTTGTGGTAAATAGGGTTAAAAGAAAAAATATTATTGCTGGCTAAATTTTTACTCGAAGAACCCTCCATGCTAATCTTGCATTATATTTCAAGCTAAGGCCTCTTATATATATATATATATATATATATATATATATATATATATATACATATTGCATATATATGTATTACACCTAGAATTTAACCTAGGTTGAATAGTAGTTACATATACATATATATATGTATGTAATATGTATATGATATATATGAAAGATTGAGAATATAAGTTGGTTGAGTGAAAACAACCTCATGTGTTAAGAGGGGATATAGGGTTTATTATCTGCTGTCTGTGTAAAACATCCTCTTTTGGTATGATAAAACACAAACCTTAAAAACTGCTTTAATTGATCTGGGGCCAGGGTGGGGGGGTATTTCCATTTCTTGCATGAGCCATGCACCAGTAATTTTTTTATAATTTATGGCACAATCCCATGTATATATATGTGTGTATATATATATATATAATATGTACATATGTCACAATTTAATTATGTGGTTGCATGAGGGATTAAACTATGACTTAACATAGAAAAATGGGCGGCTAGAATATTGTGGTCCTTTTCTCATTTATGTTAATTTGTTATGGTTTATTATCCAGATTTCAGTGCGAATTGATTGTGGTGCAAGAATAAGTATATATATATATATATATATATATATATATATATATATATATATATATATATATATATATATATATATATATATAAACCTGAATTTAGCTACGTCTTTTAAGAGTTGCAGGTTGCATAAGTTTGCCTTTAAAAAAAATCATGCAATTTTTATTTATGAGAGTGATAGTTATTATATATACTAGTTATGGGTAAACAATGTTGTATGAATTTTATTGCAGTGAGTTTTGTCCTTTTAATGACAAATTTCTTTGTGTATGAAGCTATATATGTATGCCAACTGGATTTCAAAATTTTGATTTTCTGTAACGCACTCACTCACTCGTCGATCTAGTTTAGTTTCCGTATTATATGAGGTCTCGTCTGATTGTTAAGATAGGATGAGTCTCGATCAATAATGGATTATACCTAAATTTCACACTTTACACACTGCGCAAAATAATATCATCTGTGATACCGAAAATAGGTGCGCAATTAAACAAAAAAACGAAACAAGAAACAGCAAAAACTAAAAGGAAGGTAAACGCGTACGTGCAAATATATATATCCATGTAATTATTTTAAGGAGGGGAGAGTTTATTCTTCCCCATACGATTAATACATCAATTTAGGTAAATAAAAAAATATTGGCTTTCAAGAATTCTTTGTTAATATGAACCATCATCGACTTCAGAAAACCGAGGGAGGAAAAAAAATGGTTACAAGATAGAGGAAGAGAACAGAAAATTAATTTAGTTTTCCGAATAAATTTTTCTTTTTCCATGTTTGATTGGCCGAATTCGTTGTTCTAAGCAGAAGGACTTGTTGAAGTAGCAGGGCCAGCTTCTGTTTCTGTTGGAGTTTGAATTGGAACACCTGATTCTCCTAACAAATTTAAATTAAAAAATAAAATAAAAAATAAGCACACATATTAATTTTATTATTTAATCTTGCATGAAATTATAATTTATTGTAAAGTTTTTTTTGTCGCAGTAACTTTTTTGTAAAGATGTAATTCTGGAAAAATAAAATTAGCATGCTAAATAAAGTTTTCGGACGTTAGATGCGACGAGACGACTGTAATAATAATAGTAATAGTGACATCTTATCTTATATTATCATACCAAAAAAAATCAAAAAATAGTATATATGTAACAAAATAAAATAAAATAAATAAAATGGTAAATGAAAATTATCCAAAAAATAAAAGACAACACTACTACACCTATGTTGCCTCAATTTTGTCTGAAATGCACATGGTGCCACAATAAGTTCACTGCCATGCCTCTCTGGCATAAATGCCCCTTTGACCCATTTCATTTGGTCTTACCACTAAACTTTTTGTACAGCTCTTTGTCACGTGCTCAGTGTCACTATTCTTTTTCTTTTTTCTTTTTTCTTTTTTTAATTAAAAAATTTAAAATTTATTATTACTACATATATATATTGAGAAATAATTATTGCACGGGGTATAAATTTAATGATGTAATAATGTCATGTAAAATTTGCAATGATTATATATACTGAATCGGAGATGAGGGAGTTGAATATAATGATTGTGTACACGTACCGGAGGTGGTGGAGGGCGGCGGAAAGGAGAGTCTTGTTGTTGGTCGGAGTACTAAAGGAGGTGGTGGTGGTGGAGGAGGAGTGTAGGTGGAAGAGGAGGTGGGGTCCACCTGCGCAGGATAGTAAAGATAAGAAGGTCCTTGGAAACGCTGCGCCGCCGCCGTTGCCTGGCCGGGTATGGAAAAGGTGCCGCCCCGTGGTGCGTGCATTGAGTATCCATAGTAATATGGTGCGCCCATTGTTGATGATGGTGAACCCGCATACACCTGATTATAATACTGCTGCGTTTGCTGGACTTGCTGATTATACATTGTCTGTCCAAATTAATTTTATAAATTATTATTGTATGTTAGAATAATAATAATTAAAAAAAATATTGAGAGTTGAGATCGTGAGAGGAACGAACCTGGTTATAACCATAATCAGTTGGGTAAGTTGCATACCTGAATAATATAGTATAAAATGCATCAATATATAAATTACTAATTATATTTTTTTTAGTAATTATTGATGATTTATAAAATCGTAAATGTTAATGATAATTACACACACGTTAATTATTGATAAGCTATTTTTTACGTGATTAATAGTATTTTTGAATTATATTCTGTAAACATTAAAAAAAACATAAAAAATCTACAATTGTAACCCAATTTATACCATCAATTCGCTTGTTATATATTGTTCATCTGCCAATAACTACTGCATTCAATACATTTCGGCTTTATTTATTTGTTTTAATTTTCACTTTTTTGAATTTTATTTATTTATATACTACATATTAAAATTTAAAAAAAAATGAATAATAAAAGTACCAATGTCCCCACCCTATGGCTGCAATATATTGTGCAAAATGGCCCACCAGCTATATTATTATACATACAGGGAGACCAATTGGCCAATTAATCACGTACCCGTAAGGTGGATAAATCGCCGTGGGTGGCGGCGGCAGTGGCGCCGGA
>NW_012193250.1:2992347-3009506 GCF_000504015.1 Erythranthe guttata | reverse complement strand
TTATTACTATTCGTAAATCTTTCGTTTTTAATCGAATGCTTACAAGAAAACTTTAACCCTAGAAATCATTTCATACAGTATTAGAAGAGCTAAATTAAGAATCGTTTCCTAATTAAAGTTGGTAGGAAACAAAATGTGGTTAAAGTGGATACACAAAGTTGGTAAAGCCATCAAATCCAATTGAATATGAAATTTTCTCTAATTAGTGGTTGTATGTCTTTATCATCAACTTGAATTCTTGAATTACCCATTGTGGTAGGTGACCACTTGTTTTTCTTCATGAGAGAGAGAGAGAGAGAGAGAGAGAGAGAGAGAGAGAGAGAGAGAGTTTTCATCAAGAAAAACAAGTGCCCACCTACCACAAATATTAGCTTTTGAGACCTAACTTCAAATATGACAAAAATGATTTATTATTTGTTTATCAATAAGCCAGTTGTATTATTATTATTATTGTCATTCACTTATGTAAATACCATGTATGTAATTTAATCAGGCGGAAGTGAGAGCTTTCTTCGATGTGCACGAGCAAGAAGGAAGTCATCCAGGAGGAGTGCATCTCGAGATGACCGGTCAAAACGTGACGGAATGCATCGGAGGGTCAAGAACCGTGACATTCGATGACTTGAGCTCTCGTTACCACACCCACTGTGACCCTAGACTTAACGCCTCACAGTCTCTCGAGCTTGCTTTTATTATTGCCGAACGCCTTAGAAAGAGGAGGCTCGGTTCTCAGCGCTAGTTTTTCTTGATTCAAACTTGTCGAAATTGTGCTGTCGTTGTATTTTTAATTTTTTTTTTTTTTTAAATTATGATTTTGGAAGTTTTTTTTATTTTAGTTTGAAATTATGTTGTGTACTGTATTATGTGTATACTGAAAGAGAGTGGAAGGTTTGAGACTCTGATGAGAGAGTATTGAGACATGAATAAACTGTATTTCTATCTTAATGTTTTGGTATTGATTTATGACTTCTACTCACTGAGTTTAGCTTAGCTTAATCTTGGTCATATTTCACTTTATATTAGAATTGTTTGGAATACCTCTCACTTTATATTAGAATTATAATTAGGTTTCATTTCCACTTAAAAAAATGCTACTAGTCATAAAAATGTGTTTTAACAAAATCAATTCCAACAAATACTTATTATTTATTTATTTCACCAAAGCACGTTTTCCAAAATGGCTCGTGGCAACAACTTTATATTCGAAACCGTTGTAAGTTACACCAGAGTGGTTGCATACAATACTTTGAAGGTTCGACTTCTCATGTCTAACAAATTACATAAATTATGTTTGAGAATTAGTTTTACCCTAAACATAAACCCTAACATTGTAGTATAATAATTTATTTTTGGGTAAATTACAAACACCCCCTAAGGTATGGTCAAATTACAAAAATCCCCCTCTTGTTTGGATAATTACATCTACCCCCCTCAACTATGATTTTTTCTTAGACCTCCACCTTTATGGTGCCAAATTCAACATAGTCATCTAGATTTCGTGAAATGTGCTCTAGTTTGTACTCGTTTTGTGTAAAAAATACAGTTTCCGATGCACCACAAACTGATATATACAAACTAAAAATCACATATTATGATCATCTTGCTTCATAATGTAGAGTTTGAATGGGATAAAACGGGTACAAAAGTGATAATATTCCATATAATCTCGAAGATTCCACTAAATTTGAGGAGTTGAGGGGGGTGATTGTAATTATCCAAACAAGAGGGGTGTTTTTGTAATTTGACAATACCTCAGGGGGGTGTTTGTAATTTACCCTTTATTTTTTCGTTGTTGGAGTTTTGATAGTCCCTATTTTTTTTTTTCAAAGCACTAATTGGAGAAATTTCGCATTGGGGTACTGTGTTTCGACAATTTAGTCAAATTATATATTTCCTCACAAAATGGCAAATGCTATGTATAAAATCTCCTCAAAATCTGATTTTCTAATCAATTTTAATTTCCAAAGATAATTCACAAGTTTTAAAATTTATTTTATTTAAAACAAAAAATTACTAATTCCAAATTACTAATCCCGTTGTATACGAAAAAAACGTGATGCGTTACTCGTTGGTGTAATTGACTTTTAGGTCCACGCGCTCTTACCCGCGTCTAAGGAACGAAACTGCAAGAGAGATTCCCCACCCCACCCCACCCCCGCCGAGAAAACGAAAGGGGAAAAGGGAGCGTAAATACTACGCATGATCTAAAATCCGAATTCAATTGTGCTTTGATCTCGAATCAGATTGGTTCCAATGGATTCCGTTTCGGGTAACGGCAGTGGTGATTTCCCACCGGAAACTTCAGCTTCTGTGCTAAAGGATCGCCGGACCGATGCTCTCGGCGACCTCCGCGTACTTCCCGATGAAATCCTCTGTACCATATTGACGAGGCTCACCCCTCGCGATGTCGCCCGCCTCTCTTGCGCAAGCAGGTTTCATTCTCAAATCTCAATTCCATCACAATTTCGTTTGGGGTTTTTCACTTTTATCACTTTTCCAGCTTTTGATTGCTATCAATCATGGATTCTGATGTGAAGGAATGATGGTGTTTGTCCTGAGTATTTCAATTAGCTATCACATCCTCCTTTTTTTTTTTTTTTGCAGTAAAAGTATTAAAGCCATGGATATGTGTACATTTTCCTTTAATTTTAGTTGTTGTTTTCGTGTAGCGTTATGTATATATTATGCAATGAGGAGCCTCTCTGGATGAGCCTATGCCTTAGCATCGTAAATCGCCAGCTTGAGTACAAAGGCTCTTGGAAGAAAACAGCCTTGCATCAGTACGTCTCTTGATTTCTTCCCTCTTGTAAAATCGCTGAAACTTTTCGTCTCATTGCATGTTTTTACCTTGGTCTGTCTCAGACTAGATGTGCTCGACATGTATACTGAAGCTTGCAAAAGAACGTTGCAGTTTGACGGTATTTAATATCAGAATTTTGCTTCTCAAGTTGTAGGATTTTCTCATACTTGTTCCGGCTTTGATTTTTTTTAATCAACTTATGCAGGATTCAATTCGCTGTTCCTCTATAGGAGGTTATACAGATGTTATACCTCGTTGAATGGATTCTCTTTTGACGATGGTAATGTTGAGAGAAGGGAGAACATCTCTTTGGAAGAGTTCCGTAAGGATTATGATGGTCAAAAACCGGTACGTCAGCAATATTTTGGCATTAATTAAATAAGCAAAAATAGTAAAAAGCTAACTATTCGCTGCGCTACCTGAAATTTCTTAATATTGTTCATTAAAAGATATCAAGTGGCTAAAATTTGTCTGGTTGTTACTTTCCACTGTAAGTTCTTTATAAACTGGATGCATATTTTTAGACCCGATTCATGACAGCTGAAAAAATGGAATGTTTTGGGTTTGTTACGTGCTACCCTAAAATAGTAGTTGCGAGTTAGTGATATAACATAATTTCTTGTAGAGAGAGTGCAGCTTTTATGCTGGACTAATTTTCTCTTGTTCACAAACAATAGATTATGTATAACTGACAAGCTATATATTTATTGGACAGGTTTTGATTGATGGGTTGACTGATAAGTGGCCGGCAAGGAAATCATGGACAAGTGAACAGCTCGCATTGAAGTATTCAGATACAAAGTTTAGAATATCACAAAGGAGTTCGAAGAAAGTCAATATGAAGTTTAAGGATTATATTTCTTACATTCAAATCCAACACGACGAAGATCCTCTCTACATTTTCGATGACAAGGTGTGCTGGTTTTCCTAATCTGCTGGTTGTACTAATTGTGGAATGTAAATTGGAGTTTCATATAAATCTGAAACTGTATTAATGCAGTTCGCGGAGGCTGCACCAGATTTGTTGAAGGATTACAGTGTACCCTATCTATTTCAAGAAGACTATTTTGATGTACTGGATATCGATCAACGACCGCCTTTTAGATGGCTTATAATTGGACCAGAAAGATCTGGGGCATCGTGGCATGTAGATCCAGGCCTGACTAGTGCATGGAATACACTCCTCTCTGGTCGTAAAAGGTAATACTCAACATTTTTTTGCTGATAACGGTATACGAGTTATCGTGTGTAGCTATTAATTAGCATATCTTAGTTTACAAGGATCCTTTATCACTACTTTCTTGGTAAATTTAATGTTATCATATACTCCTTTGGTGTAATCTTTTTTTTCTTGTTTGGCTTCATACTATGTGATTCGGATGTAACATGATATGTTTCAATAGGTGGGCATTGTATCCTCCAGGAAGAGTACCTTTAGGAGTGACAGTACATGTAAACGAAGATGACGGTGATGTCAATATCGAAACTCCATCATCTTTGCAGGTATTGCTTTGAAATATCTGCATTTTGTGAGCCTTTTCCTTCTTTTTTTTTCTCCCCATAATTTTTATGTAATTTTTCATCTCTTAGTGGTGGCTGGATTTCTATCCCCTTCTTGCTGACCATGACAAGCCGATAGAGTGTACCCAACTTCCCGGTGAAACAATATATGTTCCAAGTGGGTGGTGGCACTGTGTATTGAATCTGGAGACAACAATTGCTGTCACACAAAATTTTGTCAACTCCAAAAACTTCGAATATGTGTGTTTGGACATGGCTCCTGGTTTCCATCATAAAGGCATTTGCCGCGCTGGATTGCTTGCTCTTGATGATGGTGGATTTGAGCATATTGAAAAGAATTCCTTGTCCCACGAGAATAGTTCAAACTACTCTGACCACACGAGGAAAGAGAAGAGAGTGAGGACATGCCAGTCTGTAGAGAATACAGACAATGGGAATTGTACAGACATGTCTTCATGTGATAGTTTGGGAGATTTGGAATATTCCTATGATGTAAATTTCCTAGCAATGTTTCTGGATAATGAAAGAGACCATTATAGTTCTTTGTGGAGCTCTGGCAACTGCATAGGACAGCGAGAATTTAGAGATTGGTTATGGAAGCTCTGGGTTGGAAGACCAGGAATTAGAGATCTAATATGGAAGGTATTACTTCCTCTCACTCACTTATTCACTATTATATGTTGGAAACTTCTTTTAAATTGAAATAATCTTATGAAGTAAATGTTATAATAGAGTTTAGACTGAGTTCTAATACTTCGAGAGCTATGTTCTGGAGTAATCACAAGGTTTTAACTCCGCTGATTGTAACATATACCCGATTTCAGCCTTATATTTTGTTATGTGCACCACTTACCGTTCATTAAATTTTGTTTAAAGCTGTGACCTTATAGTTCTCTCATGAATGAAATTTCAACGTTTTGTCAGTAACATAATAGACGAGGGTTACTTCTGTTATTGAATCATTGTCTTTCGCGTCTAATTTCATTGCACCATGTCTCAGGGAGCCTGTCTTGCACTCAATGCTGGAAAATGGTATGAACGTGTGAAAGAAATTTGTGCCTTTTATGACTTCCCCTCACCGCCGCAGGACGAAAAACTTCCTGTTGGCACGGGCAGCAATCCTGTAAGTCTCATGCTAAGAATTTTTTTTTTATTATTTTTTTTAATTTCAATGGCCAAGAAATTGATTAGATGGATCTATATATTATAACAGGTTTATCTCATGGATGACTGTGTGACAAAAATATTTGTTGAAGGAGGGCTGGAAGCTTCTCTCTATGGTTTAGGCACTGAGGTTATATTTCATTGCCTTAAAGTATAGCAGTTACTTCTGCTTTTTCTTCTTCTTACTGTTATTAATATCTCGAGCCTATTCTACTTTTTCAGCTTGAGTTCCACCATCTACTAAATAACTCTACCTCCTCTTTGAAGAATTACATCCCATCTGTATTGGCAAGTGGCATCCTCGTTTTTGAGAATGGGTCATACAGAGTAATACCGTGGGATGGTAGAGGCATACCGGAGGTAATTGCCAGCAGCAATCTCATAACACCACTACACAAAGAAGTTGACTATCCATTTGGTGTTTGGGGAAAAAAACAATTTGAATATCAAATAGCCGGGACACCATCACATGAATCGGCAAATTGTGGTAAAAGCTCTTCAATGTGGCCGTATATTGTGACAAAAAGATGCAGGGGAAAAATATTTGCTGAACTGTGAGTTTCTATTCTGATGTAGTATAATTTTTATTTGGTCAAAAAACATAGCCATGTTATGCTGAAAGAAGTTTGCATCATTTATTTTGCAGAAGAGATAACCTTTCATCAAAAGATGCACTCAATTTGGCTTCGTTTTTGGGCGAGCAACTGCATAATCTTCACCTTTTGCCTGTGCCCTCTCCATCTCCCAATCACTCAATTCCAATGGTCATAGGAGATTGTACAGAGTCGTTACAAGGTAATGGGTTTTCAAAAAATACTGACAATCCAGCAGAATCGGAGTTATTTGTCAGAATTCTGAACAGGAGAAGGAGCAATGTTACGAAGCGTTTGTCTGAATGGTATAAATGGTTTTCTATTATCATTATGTAGAGTTATGGATTTACTTAACTTAGCAATAAACTGAATCTATGTGTTTTTTTCCCTCTAATCTTTGCAGGGGCGATCCAATTCCTAGCAAACTGATAGAGAAAGTTAATGAATACATCCCTGATGACTTATCCGTATTTTTCGACATTTTTAAGGTGATCCTTTGTTACTTCACAATTAACGTAGTTTTTTCTCCTTTTGTATTTCATTCTCTTAGAAATTATTTATAGATTCGCGTGCTGAATAGTGACACTTTTTTTTTTCTTCTTCTGTGAAGAATGAGACAGAAGTTTGCAGATCTCTCACTTGGATACACTCTGATGTAATGGACGACAATATCTACATGACAGAGAACAATATTTCCGATTCTTGTATGGAAGAAAACATGCGCGTGACAAGACCTGACATCAGCAATGGACAAGAGCATTCGTGGCATCCTAGTCACATCCTTGATTTTAGTGATCTGACATTAGGTGAGTTCTTTTCCTGAAATCTTATACTAGCTTTGCTACACTTGTTTATACCCAACAAGAAACATTAGATTTCAGCCTGACACTGTAAACCGACACTTAATGTCTGCAGGGGAACCCATACTCGACCTAATTCCAATACATCTTGATGTCTTCCGAGGAGATTCTCGTCTCTTGAAACAGTTTCTTGATAGTTACAAAATTCCGTTTTTGAGAAAAGAATCACTGAAAGACGAGGCACAGGGTAATAGATCTGATCAACTCTCCTACCGGATAATGTAAGCTGAATGAAACCTTTTTATTTATTTCATATCAAATGTTCGTTTTGACAAATCAATAATTTGTTGGAATTATCGTATTTTAAGGTGTTACTGTATATTATACGACGAGAACGTCCTAGGAGCGATATTCAGCCTGTGGAAAGAATTAAGGACAGCAACAACATGGGAGGAAGTTGAGGAAAAAGTTTGGGGTGATCTAAACAACTATGCAGGCTTCTCTTGATCACTCTCTTTGTCGATAAACCCATTTGTTATTTAAGAACGTGTCAAATAAATACATTTTTTAGGTCATGTATCAAATGCGCAAGTACGGCTTCAACTATACTTATAATTTTCTTCGTGTTTGTCAATTGTTCATGTCAATTTATTTATCGACTGTACGTGCTACTGAATATTCTTTTGATCGACGAGTTCGATAAATTGTTTGTTCTAACACGAACATGTATTCAATGAATGTGCAATGTATGAGCTGTTGCCAGACATACTATTAGTACTCGAACATCGATCATAACAAATTGAATTGCGTTTTCTGCAACCATAAATTCAGACCAAATCATCCAACCTTAAACTACCAACAACATTATTATTTGACTAACTCAACAATTAAAAAATACATTGCTGTTGTAAATTTAATAAACAATCTAGTAAGAACTAACTAAATAATAAATCACCTATGTATGAGATACAAGTACAAACAGTTTGATTAATTGGTGATTAAATTTTTCATTTTGCTTGGTTAAATTAAAAAAAAAAAAAAAAAAATTCAAACTTGCAACCTCTATTTATCTCAAAATAATTTTTATAAAAATAAAAATTCAAAAAATTAATCACCAATAGGAAGTCTTTGGAAGTACCGCATTTCCAGCAAAAAAACAGTTATCAAAATGAAGATGAAGCATAAGAATCTCCTCAATCGCCGCTCTCCCTTTCCTTGTCACTTTCTCTCTCTACCACAAACAGACCACTCTCTCTCTCCCCCTTCTTATTTTTTTCTCCAGTTTATAGTTTCCACCGATTCCCACATTCCCCTCCTCCCACATTGCTTTCGTCTTTTGTTCCAGAGAAATCCATTACTTCAAATTTCATTTCACCATGGCGGCGGAGGCGGCGACGGCTCGCGAGGAGAACGTGTACATGGCCAAGCTGGCGGAGCAGGCGGAGCGCTACGAGGAAATGGTTGAGTTCATGGAGAAGGTCTCCGCCTCTCTGCCGGAAAACGACGAGCTGACGGTGGAGGAAAGGAACCTCCTCTCCGTGGCATACAAAAACGTGATCGGAGCGCGGCGGGCGTCGTGGAGGATCATATCCTCCATCGAGCAGAAGGAGGAGTCGAGGGGGAACGAGGACCACGTCGCCACCATCAAGGGTTACAGATCCAAAATCGAGTCTGAGCTCGCCGGAATCTGCGACGGCATCCTCAAGCTCCTCGACACCCGCCTCATCCCCGCCGCTTCCGCCGGCGATTCCAAGGTCTTCTACCTCAAAATGAAGGGCGACTACCACAGGTACTTGGCCGAGTTCAAAACCGGCGCCGAGAGAAAAGAGGCCGCCGAAAGCACCCTCACCGCCTACAAGGCCGCTCAGGTTTCCCCCTCTTTCTTTACTCCTTTGCCCCTCTCTCTGTCCATTTTCCCCCCTTCTTCGTAGATCACGTGCAATTAAATTGTTATTATTATGCAGGATATTGCAAATGCAGAACTCGCCCCAACGCACCCGATCCGACTCGGATTGGCTCTCAATTTCTCTGTCTTCTACTACGAGATTTTGAACTCTCCAGACCGTGCTTGTAACCTTGCAAAACAGGTTATGATTTTTCGACATTGTTTTAATGCTAGCGATTTTTCGAATAATCAGATTTCGTCTAAATTTTGCTATTACGAACGAATTAAAATTGTTGATCAACTGTTGTGTGGGTAGGCCTTTGATGAAGCAATAGCAGAGTTGGATACACTGGGCGAGGAGTCGTACAAAGATAGCACCTTGATTATGCAACTTCTTCGTGACAACCTCACTCTCTGGACCTCCGACATGCAGGTATACATACATACATACATACATACATACATACATAAGCTTGTCGAAATCGATTAAAGTGTATGTGGATTTATTATTAACTGCAGGACGATGGAGCTGATGAAATCAAAGAAGCTGCCAAACCCGAGGAAGGGCAACAATCAGGAAACTAATATCTATATTGGAGGCTTTTCTTGCACAATTTTTTTTTTTTTTCTGTTCAATTTTCCTCTTTTACATGTGCTTTCGAGTTTATCTAGGAGTTGTTATTTATCGTTCCCAAGTTATGATCCATATAAATCCTCTTTCACAAAGCCCGTAATTTAATGATCCGAATTTACAAATTCTATATATTTCCGCGGTATATCTCAGTTGTCGCTTCTGCAGTAGGGCAATTTGTACGATTTCAAATAAAACATCGATTATCCCTTCATAGCTTCCTCCGGCAAATAGTGAAAAATGCAGTTTCTTCTTGTACTTTTCATTCCATTTTGCGATTGAAGATGAATAAAATAACAAGTTGTTTCTCGGATGGAAATCGGTGTACGATAGTGAAAGCATAGCTACAATTCATCGCAACTGAATACGAATTTATACAAGGAAACGATATGAAAAGTTCTAAAATAGGCTAGGTTACCTTTCCTGCAAATAAGAATGTCAATTTACGACAAGATGTCACAATGACAGGAGCAATGATACGAGGAAAGCTCGTAGCGTCCCAAAAGCCATCACAAATGAATATGTTGCATTAGAGAAATGTCGAGTTGAAAACATATACGCACAACTCGCCCTGTTATTTAAGATTCATCACCATACCACTACTCAACTAACAACACAATGCAGGAAAAAAATTGCACCAAATCCAAAAATAAACGAACATTAAATCAATTCTTCGAAGAAGATGAAGAAAAAAAAAAGGGCCAAAAAGAACCAACTCTTCTGGATAAGTAGAGATAAGCATTTAACCATGATGTTTTAGCACCGCCAAAATTGAGAACTAAGTCGGTTACGGTACTACTTTGTTTCTATGTCCGAACATCTTTACGAAAAGATAACGGAATCAATGAACATCATCAGTTCATGCAAAGCAAAAACCAGTTCACTTTCCAAAATAGGTTAACGAGAGCCACGTGTATGATTACACTGAAAGCCACACCAAACTAGTCTAATTAAGAATTGTCGTCTTTTTTAATGACATTTGGTGCCCATGCGCTACGGTAAAACCGTAAAATGACCAAGATGTAAGCGGACTCCCCCCCCCCCCCACTCATTATGACAAGTAATGATATCCCAAATCGTTTCATTATTTTTTTTTTGATTTATTTAAGGTACGAACCAGGATTTCAATAATCATGTCTCGCAGGAGTTTACCTACATGAACGCCTTTGAATTCCTTGTTCACTTTACGGAATTACTAGAATTTAAGCAATTAACATGCATGCAGACTTAAGTGGCGTTTATGCAATTTCAAGAGTTCTAATTATTTTATCTAAAATCCTAAAATTAACCTCTCGTAAAATCCATAGACACCATTCAACTAGAAACCGAAAGCTACAATCCATCGATACAAAACAACCCTCCAATTGAAAAGAAATCCTAGTCAATGTTGGATTGTAAACTGAATTCCACTTCTTAAAGACATATAAGCTAGCGTTACAAAGAAAAAACACTACTTATACGACCACGTCAACCTTAACTGCATTCCGCGATTTACTCGAGGGTTTCTTATATTTCTACTAAATTCCAAACTACGTTTATTCGGTTCTGAAAAAGCACGATTTTTATGATTTCCTCTTCGGCTTAATCATCAAATTCAAGACATATCTTCTTCTTGATTATCCAAATCCAATAGGAAGGGTCCAAAATCTTTAGTTTCAGACCATAAAGAATAAACGGAGTAAATTAAAATAAAATAAAATACCCGAAAACAATGTAATAAAAAAAAAAAAAAATCGGAGTAAATTGTTCAAAAGTCGAAAAGATTAACGAATATGTGAAATAGGGAAGAAGCAAAATAAAGTTTTTACTTCACTATCTTCACCATTCATGTACAGAAGAAACACTAATTAACCAGCTTAACCTACATCTCCTGTTCCACTATAATAAACTGGCCATTTTTTTCAGTATAATTTCCCAAAAACCATGTACATGTGCAAAAATTACAGTCTTGCCACTATAATAAGAATCTGAATAATAAATATGAAATCGAAAAAAGTACTGTAGATGAAACCCTAGGCAGACTTACCTTTCCGATGATTGGTGAAATTCCTTACATACCCTTCCACCTAGGGCTTGTAACAGGCGGTGTCGGCGATAGGGGTAGCTGGGGCATCCCAAATTGGCCGGTCGGCGAGAACAGAAAACTGGGCGAATTCATGCCGTAAGGTGACCTTGGCGACGGAATGCAACCAAATGGCAGCGGCGACAGCGGCAGCGGCGGAAATGAGGCGGAAGAAGGCGGGGGATGGTGGTGCTGTGGGGCGAAAAATGGAGGCTGCGGAGGTGGTAGGGTTACGCCGTTGCCCTGCCTCGGAGCAGAAGATGAAGCGGCGGAGTTCTGGAGGTAGCGCATGTAGGCTGAAATTGGAGACTCCGGCGGCGTCATCGACGAGAAGGGAGGCCGTTGACCGAACTCGTTCTGCGGCATCAGAGAATCGGGGCGGTGGCCGGTCGGCGGGACGGCGTTCCACAGAGGCGACGGTGAGGGGGAGGAGCTCTGCAGGAACCGCATGTAGGCAGAGATCGGGGACTCCGCCGCAGGGTGCACGGATGGAAGCGGCGGAAGAGGCGTAAACGCCTGCCCCTGCGCCGCCGGCGGGCCCCTTTGACCGACGTCATTTTGGGGGCGAGGAAGCTGCTGGTTCAGCTGAGGTGGCCGGTTGGTAATCTGGGCAAGGGGAGGGGGTCGAATCCTCTGCAGCCGGGAGCTGGGTGGTCTGGGGTGAGTAACAGGCGGAGGAGGCGGCGGCGGCGTCGGAAAACGCTCGTGAGCAGGGGAGCCCGTGAGCTTCTGAACGACGTCGCGGAAATCGTTCTTGTTGATGTTGTAGACCGGTGGCTGCTGCGATTGGGGCTGCCCTAGACCCGGATTGAGCGGATTCGGGTCGGACGAAGAAGCGGCGGCGGAGGCGGTGGTGGGAAGAGGGAGAGGCTTCCGGATGGGCTTAGCGATTTTGTGGGAATTCTTGTTGACCTGTTTGATAAACATATCTCTATTGTTACTCGATGCTGCAGCAGAAGATGAAGAAATTGAATTATTATTAGTAGACTCATCATTGCCCAACCCTTTATCCATCTTCACCCATACACAACTCTCTCTCTCTCTCTCTCTACAAAATTTCTTCCTTTCTCTCTCTACAGACGAGTTTGTGGTTATCCACTACTCTTTCTCTCTCTAATATATATGTATAAAAAAAAACATAAAATAAAGGAAAAAAGGAAAAGGACAAAGATAGAAGGTACACTACACACCTCCGGCTCCAGATGCAAGCGGTCTTTGACGAATTTGGGATTTAGGTTTTTGCATCTCCTTTTCGAACTGCTGTTGTACATCCTGCTTCGTATGTGGTACCTTCGGAGGACCAATCACTCATCACTACAGCAGTAGATTTTAATCGTAAATTATTTGAAAAAGTATATTCTGTTGTATTGGTATGTATATGTATATTTGTATATCTATGGTTAGTGATGATTGTACTGTACTGACTTAATTATTTATGAATATATTTATTTAACGAATATTAATTAATTGTCCTATAAAAATTAAATGATTGGAAGAAAAATATCTCAAGCTTAGTATCATGTTTTGGAAATTCGTTTAATTGTTAAAATTAGTCAAGATGGAACTAAATCTCAACAAATTCATTGCATTTTGACCTCGACCAATCTTATTTATATAATTGTTTTAACAAATTTATTTTGAGTTAAACCAAAATCTGATTTGTATTGAGTCACATAAAACAAAATATCTAAAAATCTCATTGTCTATTATTTACTATTCTTTGTGTATATATTTTAATATATTTACTATTCTGTGCTGGCTTCGTCACTAAATATCGCTAATATTAATGGAATATTAAAAAAATGAAATATAAAAATAGTTTTAATTTAGGGTAAATTCCATTTTCTCCCTTTTACTTTGGCCTTGATATCACTTTACCCCTTTATATTCTCAATTGTATCGATTTGCCCCCTTGTACTTTGGCTCGATATCACTTTACCCATTCTACTCTCAATTGCATCGATTTAACCCCTATACTTGAAAAATTGTATTAATGTAGTCCTCGCCATTAGTATTCACACATTTGACCTTTACACCAGTTAATCTAAGTTTGAAAATTACAAAAAATCACCCATCTCACTTTAAATAATTATTAAAAAAAAAAATTAAAAAAAAATCCGTTATTGAGCCTTTACCGGATTCATATTCCGTTATTGGGTCTATTTATAAATTTATACATTCTATTATAGGCGTATATTTAAATCCATTATTGAGCCTAAGAGGGTCCGCATTCCGTTATGGGGCCTATTTTTTAATCCATATATTATATTATTGGGCCTAATATATTCAAATTTTCATTTATTGGGCCTGTTTGGGTCTATATTAAAGCCATTGTTGGGCCTAAAGTGGGCCCATATCACGTTATTGAACCTATTTTTAAATCCATATATTTTGTTGTTGGGGTTATCGGCGCCTATATATATTCGGAACTTCAGTTATTGGGCTTAACTGGGCCTATATTTAAATTCCGCTGTTGGGCCTATTTTTAAATTCATATATTCTTTTATTAATTGATACGAATCAATGCCATTTGATAAACAATAGAAAGTGATAGATAGTTCCAATCCAATGGGACCAAAATATTAGACATTTTGTGCTGTCATTAATATTTAAATCAGATCTCAAATCGATAAGATTAAAAAAGTAGACGAAAAAGTATTTTTATATGTAATAATTGCTCTCTGAAATTTGTTTCTCTTTATTTATTTTTTTTCCAAAAAATATAATTAAAAATAATGCCTTCAAATATCCACCACCATAACTGAACCAGAACACTGAAGAAACTAACACATAAAAATGGAGCACAATTTGGCATCAGATATGGCAGGAAAACCCATACGATGCAAAGGTTAAATATTTTTATTTATTTATTTATTCATGAATATTATTCTTCACTACCGTCCAAATAATTATAATTTTTTTTCCCTCTCGCTGTGGTTGGGATTTGATTGTCTGCTGCAGCAGCAGTAGCCAGGGAAGCAGGGGAGCCGTTGATCCTGGAAGAAATTCAGGTTCTGCCACCCGAGCCTGGAGAGGTTCGGATAAAGATTCTTTGCACATCCCTCTGTCATACTGACGTCACCTGGTGGAAATTAAAAGCCGTACGTTTATTAATAAAAGTTGAACAACACGACGTCGTATTCCATAACAATCTGACATTCCTTTTTGTTTTCTCCAGGGGCCTATTGATTTCTTACCTAGAATTTTCGGCCACGAAGCAGCCGGGTAAATTACATATTTATACATTCTTCTCCGATCGAATATCTGTGTATATAAAAAAAATATTTAATTTAACAAAAATAAAAACATATATATCGAATTAATATATAGTATTGTGGAGAGTGTGGGGGAAAACGTGGAGGAAGTGAAAGCAGGGGATCTGGTTCTGCCGGTGTTCCAGAGGAACTGTGGGGAATGCAAGGACTGTAATTCGAAGAGGGGGAATGTTTGCTCGAAATTCGCCGTCGAGTATTTCGGGGGAATGCCTAGGTACGGCGGCGCCACCAGATTTCTCGACGGCGATGGATCTCCGATACACCACTTCCTCTCCGTTTCGAGCTTCTCTCAGTACACGGTGGTTGACGTCACCCACGTCGTCAAGATCGGCCCTGATATTCCCATCGACAAAGCTTGCTTGCTCAGCTGTGGAGTAACCACCGGTAAATAATTAATTATTAATCCCTCCGTTACTAAATAAGTGTCTCTTTTTCACTTTTCACAAAAATTAAGAAACTCAATAAATATATCTTAATTTTAGAAAAATTATATAGAAATGACTAAAATAATCTTTATTATTTAATAATTTGTTTGAGAAAAATAATAATTAGAGTTTTATTAATAAGATTAAAACAGAACAAATGCATTTAATGCAATATTGGAAATCTAAAGTGACAGATAATATAGAATAAAAATATTTTTTAAAAGATACAGTTATTGTGGAACAAAATGAGTATTTAATATTTAAATGATTAAAATTGTGAGGATATTTTTGTCAAAATACAGTGCGAGAAATTTAATTCAAACTAAGAATATTTTTTTCTTCAACATCACGTTGCAGTGTCAGTAGACTTCCTCAATTTTACACGCAATTTTTGAAACAATGTGTATGACTACCTTCAATATGTCTACATTTGCAAGGTTATATCAGCATATTTCAGGGAATATTTTCTAGAATAAAAAAAGATTACGTAAACAATCACACTTTAATGGTGTCGGTGTAAGCCAAAAACAAAGATCAGAAGGATTTTGGTAATTATGGATATGTAGTGATATTTTTGTAATTTAGCCTAAGTTAAGGATGTTTTTGTAATTTACCCATAATAATATATTTGATGAACTATTTACAATTAAAATTCTGGATTTTAATAATTTATTTAAAAAAGGATATGGTCTCTATGAATTTATCTATTTGGTAGCAAAAAGAAAAGTTGAATTTTGAGGTGTGCATTTTATATGAAATTAATATTATTTGTAGGTGGGGTGTGGAGAGTTGTTAATCTTTTTCAATTGTGACAGAAAGTTATTAACTTTTGTATTTGCTCAAATGACTTATCTGAATAGTTGGTGCCACTGAAGATTATTCATTTAAAAATTGAACTATTTTTTATGACATATTAAAATTATAATCTAATTACTCTAATTTTATTATGAGGAACAAATTAGGCTTAAGAAAAATATTTTAGGATGAGTATGTATTTATTTATTTATTTGTTACACATGGCAAACTGTAGGTATCGGTGCAGCGTGCAAGGTTGCTGAGGTAGAACAAGGTTCCACCGTAGCAATTTTTGGGCTTGGATCTGTTGGACTGGCGGTAGTAATTATTATTATTTTAGTTTTTTTAAACAAGAAATATATTCTGATAATATATCATAGGGTAAATAGCACTTAACCCCCTTGTGGTTTGAACATTTTGCACATGACCCCCTTGTGGTATGAAATTAGGCACCTAACCCCCTTGTGGTTTTGATATTTTGCACATAACCCCCTTATGCTATGAAATTAGGCACATAACCCCCTTGTGGTTTTGACATTTTGCACATGACCCCCTTAAGGTATGAAATTAGCACATAACCCCCTTAATAGAAAATTGGAAAAGACTAAATTACCCCTAAAGGTTATTCAATTTTAGAAATCAATTTAAAAATCTTTAATATTATCATTAATTATGATTATTATATTACTATTTTCTATATAATATATTATATTATATTATAGATTTTATCGAACTTTAATTTTTTTAAGAAACAAAGTCTTTATTTTTTTTTAATTCTTTTGGAAAAATCTAAAAAAAATATTTCTTCAAAGTTGAAATGAAAATTAAATTAAAAAAATATGTGGTGTAAAATAAAAAAAACACAATAATATATTATATTTCTCATTTTACAAAAAAATACATTAAGCTTTTTCATTTTATAGAATAATTGTTTTTAAATTAAAACAATTGATAGGGGTAATTTAGTCTTTTTCAGTTTTCTATTCAAGGGGATTATGTGCTAATTTCATACCATAAGGGGGTCATGTGCAAAATGTTAAAACCACAAGGGGGTTATGTGCTTAATTTCATACCATAAGGGGGTCATGTGCAAAATGTCAAAACAACAAGGGGGTTATGTGCCTAATTTCATACCACAAGGGGGTCATGTGCAAAATGTTCAAACCACAAGGGGGTTAAGTGCAATTTACCCTATATCATATATTCTG
>NW_012193250.1:2788332-2976036 GCF_000504015.1 Erythranthe guttata | reverse complement strand
TTGCACTACTACATTTCCTTACATACTCGTTTCATCAGCAGATCAACCGACTTGAGTTTACGTGCGTGGAAGCTCATTTGCAATGATTGACGTTTTGGATGCCACATTAATTACTCTAAGTAAGTGATACAATATCGGGATGAATCTAGAATATTCATTTACACTCAAAATTTGATTACATTTTTATTTGAACATGTATAGATTGAAGCTAAAAGATCCCACACAACATATATTTTATCTGGTATAGCATAAATTTGTAAAATAATTATTTAATGCAAACACAATTTTTTTAAATGTCATTATAAATGCTGGTACATTAATATTTCACCTAAAATTGCATAAATGTCGTTGGAGTTATGAAATTGGGCACGAGTTCGTAACTTTTTTTATGTTGGGGGTGTCATTCGCAATGCATTAATTTGAAATAAATTTGTTCCTCAAGCCTCATAACGGTAAACTATAATTGTTTTTCCTTGTTAATTAATGCTGCAACGGTCCAACGAATCTTAATGTGTTGGAGAAATCTCAGCCGTTAGATTAGATACCCGACAACAGATGCGGCCCTGATCTGTTGCCACCGAAAAACACGCATCGATGCTCATAAACCCTAAATTTTGAGCTGTCAATCCAATGATTACCCATTTTGTTTTATTTCTAAAGAAAATAATTCAATTTTATTATTTTTAAAATTAAAATGTTAATTTTCAAATTAATATGCTTCGAACTTATAATTAAAAACTTAACCCAAAATTAGCCAAATACATATATCACTACAATATCGATTTTAAAAAATAAAAAATAAGAAAACTCATCAACTGTGTGTATATATACACACACGAGATTAGCCATTAGCTAAATTTCAGTAGCTTCCACTGTTTGCTTTCTCTCTCTCTCACTCTCTCTCTCTCTCTACACATTCTCCTTTCCATATTTCCACAAAGAAGAAAAACACTCGAAAAATTCAGCAATGGCGGCCAAGTATTCCGGAGCTATGCTGGTACTGATCTTCGCATTGGTGGCTGGATCTGTTGTATCTCAGGCTCCATCCGCCTCGCCAAAGACTGCTCCCACAGCGGCACCAGTGGCGGCGCCGCCCACGCCGGTGGCAGCAGCACCAGTTCCAGCACCATCAGCCACCGTTACGCCGCCCGCATCAGCTCCGCCGTCCGATTCCCCCGCCTCTTCTCCCCCTGCTCCTCCCACTTCCCCTGCCGGAGCACCCGGTCCCGCTACTCCTCCGTCGTCCATCGCCACTCCCCCTGGTGCTTCTGCTCCACCACCAAGCGCAGCTGCCGGTTTGAACGGAATCGCCGCCGCCGCCGGATCTGCAGTAGTGGTGGTTTTGTCTGCTGCTTTGTTGCTCTAGATCTCGAGTTAGGAAGATTGCTCTGTTAATTTTCTATGCCACTGTTCGCTTATTTATTTTCTAGGTTTAAATTTGATTATTTATTTTTTGGGTTTTTTATTTGATTTGTGATGTAATATGATTTGATTATTTACGGATTCTTTCATCTCTGAACTTGATCTCTCTGCTTTCTTACGTAGTATTTCGGATAATTAATCTCATATTAGTTTAAATTATTATATCAAATTATCAATACTCTCTGATTTATTGTGTTTTTTAAAATGAATTAACCGACATTCAATTAATTGTAATATTTCTTTTATATTAAACGTAATTAGTAAATAATAGAAAAGAAATATTAACAGCTTTAGCATATTCACCTTTTTTCAAATATTGTAAGATTTAAATTAATTTTACAAAGTAATTTATATGACTAAGTTTTTATAAATTCATAATAGGAGCTAGTAATATATTCGGTTCATATAATTAAATAACATAACTCAATAAACTAGAATTTAACATGCAAATCTTATGAATTTAGTAGATGATTACTAAAATGAAAATTAATAATTTTAATTATGCAAACTAGGTTATTATTATTATTAAATCTAAAACTCTACTAATCGATTAATTAATTAGCCAGTAAGACAATTAATCTAGTCGTTATAAGTTACAACCCAATAATGCCCAACTCTTACATAATTTTTTTTGTCTTTCTTAATAATATTTTAGACGATTGGGGGCAAATATAGTGAAAAGAATGCGAAATCTGTTTATAATTAAAATTAGAATTATTGAAATAATAATTAGAATAATAAAAAGGAATAAAAGGAATGGAAGACAGCTGTAAAATGAGGGGTATCAAAAATCACGTGGGCTAACAGCTGTGGAACCATATCCTTTAACAATACCCATGTGCTCTCCTTTCAATTTGCTACACCTCCACCCTTCACAATAATGTTTGTTGCCTCCTATTTTACATTTTCTTTAAACTTATATATATTTTTATTTTTAGCAAGTTTATAAGCTGTTCAAAAGAGCTTATAAGTTGATAGTTAATTTTTTTTGGAAGATCTTAAAATTTTCAAAAAATAAAATGTAGGAGAGAAAATTAATTTTATTTTTTTAAATATATTTAGACCACTTTTTTTATTTAAAATCTTATAATAATTAGTAAAAATAGTTTATAAGTTCATCATCCAAATACTTTAGAGATTCATTTAGAAAGTAAGACGTAACAACTTATCAACCATTAAAATAACTTATCAGACATACAGATTTATCAGTTGTTAAAAATAAGCCAAACAGGCCCTTGGTAATCAGGCCCCAAAACAAAATTTATTCATCATTATAGTAATTGGGCTAGTTTAGACAAGGCCCGAATTCTAAACTTGAACAATTCAACAGCATAGATGATTCTCAAATGCCCAACACCTTTCGGGCCTAACATGGGCTTGGATCAGAGCCTTGGGTCTCTTTTAACCTTATAGTAACTAATTATAAATTTATAAAGACAATTTATTTATCTTATCTTATCTTATATATAAAAGAAAGAAACGCTGGACAACCGTAAGAAACTCTAATCGCATTTCTGTAATTATTTATTTCTAATATTTTTTCTGTGCTAATTTTCTACCTATATTTTCAATAAATCAAAATTGACATTGACCCTGAAGAATTCTTCTAGCTTCAATCTTTTAATTTTTTATTAATATATCTCAAAAGTCAAATTTTAAGAGTTAAAGATTGTTTGGATTATAAATTTTACTACGTAAAAAAAAACTAATGTTATATAAAATATGAATAGTACTATTTTCTTAAATTTAATATAAAAATTAATGTTATATAAAATATGAATAGTACTATTTTCTTAAATTTTACTATATTAGTGTATTATATATTTTTTTTATGTATTAAATTGATCATTTTTTATTACTATTAAAATGCTAGTTTATATATAAAGAGAAAAAGTAATGTAAAACATAAGACACAACATATTAATCGAAAATAATAAAGGAAATTACAAGGAGATTAATTAATTAATTACCGATAGGAAGAAATTAAAAGAGGAAAATAAGGAACACAAATCTCAGAAAATGGAAATTAAAAATAGCAGAGGAAATATAATGGAAGCACTGCCTCTATCCTGGCTACATAAATCTACACTACAAAATACTTCACCATCACGAAGAAAAAGCTCAGATACGCCGCCACAGCCGGAGATAACGCCGCCGCCGCCGAAGATGGCTCTATATGAGTGCCTTCAGCTGGAGTTGCGACGCCGGTAGGGGGTACCGGAGAAGTGGTGCCGGGGATGGTGGTGCTGGACGGCGGAGATGTGGTGGTGGTGCCGGATAGTGAACCGCCACCGGTGCTGCTCGCTGCTACGGTGACGGCTAGCTTCATTCCGCCGCCGCAATGGCCAGGAACACCGCAGATGAAGTAATGAGGGCCGGCGGCCTTGAGCGCGACGGTGGTGGCGCCGCTGCTGTCCGTGGCTATGGCGTTGCCGGTGGTGCACGACTTGTAGTCGTTTGCGCTCACTTCATCCACAGTGTGGCCCGGAGCGTAGTTGAACACTGCACGAAAATTACATTTTTACCCCCATACAAAATCAATATTTACATTCCGTACCATAATATTTTTTTTTTTTATATTTGTGTTGAACTGGTCAAAATTGTAAAGTAATTTTTGGATTCCACCGATTTCAAGCGTACCAATTTTTTTTAATTCTGAATTTCGTCGAACATTTAAATTTTCGGTTTTTTTTTTCGAATATTTCGGGACATAATTGAAATATATAGTAAACTTTTAATTTAAAAAAGTTGAAGTAATATATATTAATAAAATAAAGAGAGGAAAACTAAAGTTACCGAGGGTGTCACCGACGGCAAAAGTTTTGTCAGAAGTCCAGGTGGTGTAGTCAGCTCCAATTGACCAACCAGAAGCTTCGCCCACTGTGTAAGAAGCTGCTGGAACTCCTGGAATTTTGCAACAAATTATCACCAACACAACCATTAAGCAAGCAATTCCGTCGCTAATTTTCGCCATCTTCCTTAATTACTTCTTAATTATTATAAGGCAATAATTTATAAGTGCCTTAATTCTCTCTCTCTCTCTCTCTCTCTCTCTCTCTCTCTCTCTCTCTCTCTCTCTCTCTTGGCTGGGTTGGGAAATAGAGAAATATGGTAGATGATGATATTGGAAATGCATGCAATATTTTCTTTTATAGTGCAAAAGGATGAGAGAGAATTTGGAGAGAGAAAAAGGAGATGATGATGATATTGGAGTTGCTCACTAAATTATACCTATGATTGATTACTATTATAATTTTCTTTAATTATGAGAAAACTCGTATTTTTTTTAATCGAAAATGTTTGATTATTATTGCATGGTTGTAAAGGGGTTGTAGCTAGAAAGAAAACGATTGTTTGTTTGTTTTTATTAGCACCACACTTATTTTTCTTTTGCACTAATTAAATGGAAAATTATTTGAAGAATGTATTCTAGGAGAAGAGAAAAAAAGTTTCATGAAAAATTATTTGAAGAATGTATTCTAGGAGAAGGGAAAAAAATTGAAACTTTTTTTTTTTTTGATAAATTAGAAGAAGAAAAAATTTGGGACTTTTATTGTATATTTTGAATTTTTTTTTAGTACCATAATGGAGTCGAACTCATGACCTCATCTAATAACTTGGAGATCTTTGCCACTTAAAGGCAATTTTATTTTCATTATTTGGGGTGATCCATGGCATACTTGCCCACCCCCTAGCTTCGCCCCTGACGACCTATGTCGAATATTTTTAAGAAAATATATCATATTTCATGAAATGCAAAATGTAAACTAAACTAAAAAATATGGAATAAAAATACTATCTTTGAAAATTTAATTTTATAGAATCATTGAGAATCACACAATGAAGTCATTTAAGTCTTATGATAAAAAGAATTACTTACTTAATTTATACTCAATACCTAAAACAACAATAGGAAAATGACAACTCAATTTCTTGGGGTGGTTGAAATATCCAAATACAAATACTTCGGATTTTCCTTTTGTTGTTCTTCCTAGAATTACCGAAAGGGATGTCTAATTTATTACATAGATAAAAAGATCTACTACACACTATAAGAGTGTATTGTCATTTGTTAAGGTGATTTTTTAGTTGATTCGATTCAAAGTTAATTATTTATATGCTACACCCGATAAGACTACACCAGATGGATTTTTACCATTTATTTACACACTAATGTAGGTGTATGTGTGTTTGTGTGCTTGTAAATAATAAATTGTTTTTTTTTTTACTTTATAAAAGAACAAAGGAGCTATATATGGCTTGATAACACTTTAATCTTTTTATTATTTTTTTTATTGTTTTGATAAACATACTTTAAATTTTTTTTTTAAATGGTAAAAAATTATTTATTTTCCCCATGTTATCAAGCAGGTAGAGAAGTTGGGCTAACATGAAAGAGTTTGTGTAGTAGGTGAAAAGGAGCTTTTCTTTTTTCTTCCAAATTAATAATTGAGAATTCACAAACATCATAATTAGATAGAGAGAAAGCTATAAATTAAATAAATGTATAAACATATATATAATTGTTAGGGATAATTGAAATAAAGATGAGATAAAATTCTTGGTGGATAATTGATGTAAAGAGAGAGAGAGTTGGTGATGGTTCAACTTTTTGGGGGTTGGTTAGGGTCCATGTGATTGGACCAACATCTCCTTTAAGATAAATAATTTATACTAATTAATTAATTCTTTTTGGTTTATGAAAATATTGGTTGTTATTCATTAATATTATATTTTCAATGTCAGTCATTATTATTTTTAGTTATGCCAAGGTATGAAAGACTGGTTTAACGTAATTTAACAGCATTTAAAAAACATGTGTACGTGCATTAAAAATCAATATTTGCATGATCAAGATATTGAAAAGTTGGCTGAATTTAGTTGAAATGATTACGACGTTATATCTAACTATTTATGAGTTATTCATACGGGAAAATAAATAAATTTATCTAAATTATATTAATTTAGCAAAATATTAAATTTTTGAACTAATAATTTTAGTACATTTTATCGAGTTGCGAACAAGAAGAAATTATTATTTAAACAAGGTTATTAAGTTATCGAGTATTAAATTATCGAGGGAACATGTGATATTTTGTAAATATTACAAGAAAATGCCGTTTTTTTAAATAGCTTTTTATTGATACATAAATTATTATAAAAACTTTGCTGCACGATATTTCCAGATTGACCCAGAAAATTATTACAAACAGATATGAAATCCCTGTAAACTAAATTTCAGAACGCAGAAAACAAATAATATTACTACATTGTTTACTGATGAAAATAAACATACTTTCTCATCCTACGATATCCCCCGACAATTAGAAGCCAATCCAATCGAGACGTAACTAGAAAAAAAGCCGGGTTGACTCAGCAAAACTCGTCTCTTCATTCACAACCAACTTTGACCAATGGTGATTCTCCATCTCAGCTTCTGCAGCAATAGTTTCTTCTCTTCTCTACGAGTTATCTTTATCGTATCTAAAAGAAAGAAGAAGATGGTTCCACCGCAATTCAACAGCCAATATTCCAAATACATAATAAACGAACATATATGATATATCAGGTTGTATTTTTATTCCTTCGTCGTTCCATGCATTTTTTTAGGCCATTTCAAGATTCAATAATCAAGTCGAGATGACAAGGTACAAATGAGTAATGCACAATTACACACTCGATATGCTCATTTTACTAATTGCACTTGTGTAACTTTTCAGGCAAAAAAGTTACGATTTTCCAACACGTGCCACCGAAACTTCTATATCGATCAAGATGTTTTCATCAAATAATAACATCCGAAAACTTCTCGAAATAAGAAATCCTAACATGCTTTTATGACGCTGAGAACTGAACGATTCAGAGGAAAATCAGAGCTCATTTTAACATATATCTTTTGCCATTCTTGCATATTGATATCAAATATAATTCTTTTTGGACGACATAACGAAGATATATACACATATTCGAAATACGGAGAATAGATAGTAAAAGAAAGGAAAACAAAAAAAAAAACTCACATTTCTCACATGCTAAACAAAATTCAAGAAGCTGCTTCAACACTCTCCGATTCAATAGTTGCCTTTGTCGCCTGCCTCAGAAACCTCTTACTGAACGCCACACGAATCGATCTTCCCATAAACTCCTACAACACAAGCATTACTTACACAAATTTCAATATTCACTCCACCATATATATAATTCAAAATTCAAAAAAAAAGAGGCAAAATCAATTACTACCTTCCCTTGAAAAGCGGTAAGTGCAGCCTCGGCCTCAGCCTTGGTATTAAACGAAACAAAGCCATAACCAGCCGAACGCCTAGGAGTATCTTGAAATATGATTTCAGCAGAAACAACATTCGCATTATCCGCATTAAAGAAATCCCTAAGATCCTTCGCCCTAGCTTGAAAGGGCAAATTCGTCACATACAAATTGTGTACGGGTAGCGGCTTAGGCTCCGCTACAGTCGAAGGTTTCACTTTCTTTGGCTTTGCCCAATTCAGCTGCAATACTCGACCCTCAAATTCCTATTCATTTTCGATACAGAAAAATTACACATAATTACTAAAATTGTGTGTCTGTAGTAAGCAAAATTGATCATCAAAATCGAAATTTTCGATACTTACAGAGGAATTGAGACTAGTAAGAGCAGCAACAGCTTCTTCGTGTGAACCCATTGTTACAAAAGCTAAACCCCTGTTTCTAGATTTATTATACATTGAAAACTAAAAACCAATAACAAATCAGAATTTTGGGGGAGCAAAAAAATTAGGGCAAAAATATTGATAGGAGGAGAAACCCTACCTCAATATCAACAACGGTACCGAATTTCTCGACCAGTGGGCGAATATCATCTGCGGTGCACGTCCACGGAACATTCTGGAGAAGCAGCCTCGTCTGAGAAACTTCATCTTCTTCTGCGACGTTCTCTTCGGGGGCTTCCGATTGAACGGCGGCGGGAATCGCTTCGACTTGGGGTGTGGATTGTACGATGAACAGCTGGAGATTGGCTCTCCGCCGTTTGGTGGTGGTGGTGGTCAGAGAGAGAAGGCAGGGGTTGTACGACGGCGAAAGAAGGAATAGGTGGGAGTTTTTGGAGAAGTGAGCGGTGGCCGGAGGGAAATTTAAAAGACCAAATGCGGCGGCCATTGTAGGAGCAGCTGTGAAAGCTTCGATGTTATGCTAACATATGGGTTTATGCTGATTTTGAAGTACAAAGGAGATGGATAAGGCACAGCAGTCCCGCAAAATTGCATTTTTATCCCCTAACTTATTAGATATGCTATATTTGGTCCGACTTTCAAAATTGTGTTCACTTTCCCCCCATCCGTTATAAAACTAATGGTGGTTGTTACTTGTTACTTGTCAGACAGTAGAAAAGTGTATGAACAAATGTATTAGGCTGTATTTGCATTTTACTAATTTGAAGTAGATTTGAAATTTGCAATAAAATTTCACTAAACAGAAATTTGCAGGGCCATATTATATTGTCACAAAAGAAAAGGGAGAAAATCTGCTTCGCTTCGTCCCTCTAAAAGTGAAAACGAAAATGTTTTCACGACTAATACAAATTACAAAAAGTTAGTTTTTTTTTCTTTCCGTTAACAAATCGCATATGCTAATTGTTGTGCATTCTAGATTCAGGAGAGTTGGATTGCAGCGGTGAAAGAGGCAGTCTTTGTGTATTCACATCACCAAAGTCGATTTTCTTCTCCACTGGACTGCACATCTTAGGGCTTGATTTTCGTTTCCCCTGTAACCAAGCAACCCACAAAAAGAAATCATTCAACCAAAAAAAAAAGTTAATTATAAGCACTTGCTCCTAAAAAATCCCGTACCTTTCCAGACGCGCTAGTTCCACCCGAGCCACAAATATGCTTTTCTTTAAGGCATTGCCTCGTTAATCTTTTGTTCTCCTCATTTAGTATATTGTTTTCTTCGAACAGTACATTTACCTGAAAGTACGTTTCGTATTAGCAGAAACACGTGGAAAATTGACCCTTAAACGTATATTATCTATATATATAAAATACTAATCCACATACCTCGTCTTCAGCTCTATGAAGGTTAATCTTTAAATGATCTTTATCTTTTTCCAAGACTTTCACCTCTGCTGCCAGTGCTACTGTCTTCTGAGTTAAAGGCCTCAAGCTATAATGAAATACTAATTTCAGCGACAGATTTCAAAAGAAGTAGCAACAGAAGTTTTGGCGTAATCTGAAGAGATACATCTATAATATAATTTCTCACCTAGTCCACATTTTCAGTAACTTTTGGCAAATTTCAAGTCCACCGTGTGCCTCCAAAAAACTAAGTGCATTTGGACCAATATCATCCTTGCCAAACAGAGTAGTCAACAGTGAATCAAGTAAAACTTCTTCCACATGCAGGTCATCTGTCGACACAGCATTCTCCTACAGCCATCAAATCGGAGAGATGTCAGACTCGATAGAGAATTAGAGTAATATCATACTCACATTTTAAATCCATAAAAAAATATAACTGAATAGGAGTAGAGCAAATTTAGATATGGTACATTTTCATTTAAATCTGCCAGGCATTTTAAAGAAAATCCAAACTAAAACATGTTTCAAAAGAGAATAACCTATGTGTTGTATCGCGACTGATCTCTAACATAAACAAAATGGGACAGAAATTCTTATGTTAAAGTTTCAACAAGGGGTTTCTCCCAAAACAACTCTGGCACAAATTTTCTGAATGGAATATGGCTACAAAGTGAGATAAAAGAATGAACAACACACAACAAAAATCCACCTAAAAACATTGAAAATTTATTTGTAAAGAACTTTATTTTACGCTGGAGTTTAAAGACTTCATAATACAGAGATGCTTGAAGAGGCAAATAGTACAAATGAACAAATGCCAAAATTTCACTTAATCACAATCCAAAAGATATGTCCCTTTAACATCATCCATAATCCCTTAACATTGTTTTGAATATACTATAGCAAGCATAACCCCCTCAAAATATAATATTGAATTCGTGTTAAAAAAAGGAAAATCATCATGCACAACTAAATTTTCAATAGCAATGGAAAATCAACAAAGAAACAAACCAAAACATGAGATTCAAGAAAATTAAAAAGCAGTAGAGCAAGAAATCGAATTTACCAACTGGCCCTCGCACCGAAACTTGTAGAACTGCAACTCTTCCATCAATTTCTTCTTCTCCTCCTCCAAATCATGGTTCCGAATCTCAGCTTCTTTTGCCCTCTCATCCGCCTCGTTCGCAAAATCCATTAAAGCCTCTCGATCGCGGTCATAAAGCGAGCACTCCCTCTCCCACTTGTTGCACGCGGCCAACAAATTCGAGCACTCAGAAGCAAGTTTTTGGTTTTCCTCCACGAATTTCTTCAAAGCCACAGCATTCATACTCGACTCAGCCTGAAAACAAAAAATCGAAAATTTTATTTCAAGTGTGAACACAACAATTGCACTTCAAATTGAGAGGGAAAAAAAGAGGGGAAAGACAAACCCTAGACCGTTCGATAATTTCGTCTTTTTCCTTAATCCTGGATTGCAGAGACAGATACTGATGGCGAAGATGCACGTGCGACGCTTCGACGGCGCGGAGTTTGTGAAGAAGAGTGTCGGACGGCACCGGAAGGCCGACGCTGTCATCGATCGATCCTCGTATGTAATCGTCGGTTTCTTGGGGGAGTTCCATCATCCAACCGCCGCTGTAACGAAAGAATCTCAATTCCAAAAACTAGGGTTTTGCAGATTCCGATCAAGAATTTTGGATCTCAAAATTCAGAAGTGAGAATGCCGGGAGGGTGGGGGTGGGGGTAGGGGTGGGGGTGAGGGTCTGCAACTGAGAATTCAAAATGTGGGGGTAATAGCGCCTAGCCGTTTTATGTATTGTGTGGGGTAGTGATCTAGTGCACCGCAGAACTCTGTAAGAACCAACGATCGTAAGCCGTTAATTTAAAAATAAATAAATAAATAAAATAATAAATAAAAAATTGAAGAAGCCCATATTCCAATAAGTATTGCATCTACTATGACTTTCAGTGTATCCGTGCGGCCCAAATGAGGCCCGATTGACTGGCCCATTGTAAATATCCCATGTTTATGGGTTCTAAATGAATTTGTTATTATTATAAATTTCAAGTCATTAATTTTTAAAAATAAAATAAAAATTAAGTAGATAATATAAGACACATGGATGGTATAATATAGATCATCGAACTTCGAAAATAATGTTGCATCAATAAATAAAATGGACGGTTGACATAGCTTTCAGTTAGATGAAACATGTACTATATAATGAACAAAATCAAATACGAGAAATCAAAATCAAAACTAAAAATAAAATAATAATTAAATACTTAATTAAATCCTTGAAAAGTGATCAACCGTGGTTCAAAAGGTTAGTTTCCATTAAATAAATAAAAAAATATTTAAAAAATATATATACACAATTTAAATATTTTTTTTTTTTTTTGGTGCAAAAAATATTTAAATTGTGTATATATATATAGCAAATTCCATTAGTATTTGTGTTACATGTTCTCTTCTTCACACCACATTTAAGGATAGTGTTCATAAACATTATTAGTAAATGTCATTATTTATTTTTTCAACATTTTTTTTCTCTTTTTCACACCACGTTAATTTATTGGTATTATTATTCAGAAAATTCACAAATAATTAATATACTTACAAATAAATCGTTTTTTTTTCGTTTCATGTGAAGAATGAAGAAAAACATTCAGACCATGGTTGATTACTGGTTAAAGCTATTTATTTGTTTAATTATTTCGATGAGTACTAATATAAGTGCTCATGATTACAATAATATCAGCATTACAATCCTTGACAGTGCAGTAGCTGAAGCAAAAGGAGCAGGTTTAATTTGTTTGATTTAATTTTAATTTTTTAAATTAATTATGTTTACTCTATTTATTAATCATATATGTTAAAAAAATAATATTGAAATTACATTTAAAAGCTTAATATAATTGCTAATGTTTTATTGTGCAGTTTGTTTAGATGGAAGCCCACCAGCTTATTATCATGCGAAAGGATTTGGAGATGGCGCCAATAATTGGTTTCTTTATCTCGAGGTCCAACTCTTTAATTTGTTAAATAAAATTCGATTGCGGAGAAAAAAAAATATTAAAAATATTTTGGCTTAAATATTAAAAAAAAATATTTTATTGATTTTTTGAGGTTTTTAATTATAGGGGGGTGGTTGGTGTATCTCAGATGAAGATTGTGCCGTTAGATTAACGGATAGAAGTGGGAGCTCCAAATATAAACCCAAGTCCGTTTACTTTGGACAGAACAAAAGCCAAAACCAAACGGAGAATCCAGGTAATTAATTAATTATTTAATTCGCATTTAATTAAATAGTATTATATTGTTCATCCTGCACCAATAATTGTACCAACAAATTTATTTTCCAGATTTCTATAATTGGAATAGAGTCTATGTTGGATACTGTGATTGCTCTTCGTATATGGGAGACGTTGAATTAGTAAGTCGATCTTATAATAATAAAAAAAATAAAAAATAATATACACTCGATTTATTTTTCACCTAATTTAATTTAATTTAGTTTATTGATTATTTCTTTAGAAAACCAACGTTACTCGTAGGGGTGCGAGGGTTTTTAATGCCATCATGGACGATCTTTTAGCTAAAGGAATGTCGAACGCCGAAAATGTATTTTATCTATTTCCCATCAATTTATATATTCGATACGTTCGTATATGTAAATGGTATATAATTAAAATGCAATTTGCTGACGTGGAATTTTATATATAGGCCATACTTTCAGGTGGCTCAGCCGGTGGATTGGGCGCCATGTTGCATTGCGACGGCTTCAGTGAACTTCTACCTAATGCTAAGCGAGTGAAGTGCATTTCCGATTCCGGTTTTTTCATCCATGCGTACGATTTTTACATTATTTTAGTTCAGTTTTTTATAAATATATGTATGTCAATATATATAATGTATAAATAATGTATATATAAATTTTGTTTGTTCAAAAAAAAAAATAATGTATAAATTTTGTGTGTGCATGAATTTGTAACAGGAAACATCTTCCAGGAGCCGACAAAAGAGCTGAATATTATGCCAATGTATCTGCATATCATGTATGTAAATATATATAAACAATTATACAAATTAAAAATAATATTTGTCACGTGAATGGAACATTTATTTATTTATTAAATTAAGTTTTATCTTTATAATATATATTTTGATATATACAATTATACATACAGGGTATACGCGTTGACTCTTTGCCTTCGTCATGCACGTCAAGAATGGACGAGACCTTGGTGAGAACATTATAAACAAATTAAAGTTCAAATTTATTTAATATTTGTTAAAAAATAAGCTTTATTACAAAAATAATATATATTATAGTAATAAATAAATAAATAAAATTGCAGTGCCTTTTACCTGAGAATATTATCAGAGATATCAAGACGCCCCTCTTTATAGTCGAAACAGCTTTTGACCAATATCAGGTACAATTATTAATTAATATTTGTTGAATGACCATCTCAACCAAAAGCTTAAGATTAATGATTTTTTTTTTTTTTTTAATTTGGATTTAATTTGTTTCAGTTAGCGTTAAACTACTTCTCAAATGAGTCCACTTGGTGGAATTGCACTAATAATATAGAAGTTTGCACGCCTTCTCAACTACAAACCATAAAAGGTACCCATTAATTTTGAATTTATTTATTTGTATTCGTCAATTTTTTTTTAATTAATTCCGAATTATTATTTTTCCTAAATTTATACATTTTAATTTCAGATTACGGCGTAGCACTTCGACAAACATTGCAAGAAATAAGTGATACTACATCTGTTGGAATATTCGTTCACCCTTGCTTCCGTCACGGTCACTTCTACGAGAAATCAGGCTGGGAAGGGTCATTTATATTGGGAGACAAGGTAATTTTATTCTTAATTAACCGAATTCATATTCCCCAGTAGCAATATATAATTATTATTTGACGTAATTTTTTTTTTTTAATCTGCAGACAATTGCACAGGCGGTTGGTGATTGGTTTTTCGATCGAGCTTCTTTCCAAGTAATAGACTACGATAATGAGCTGCCACGTTTCCGTAACTGCTCCAAGTTCATTGCTTCTTCATATATATGACCGAGGCTTATGAATATAAACTCATACTTGTAATTCCAATGATATTAATCATTAATTATCTACTTAAATTTGAATTTTACAAGTATATCGTGTGTACGCTTGTCCATCTTTATAAATAAGTATATTTTAATTAGAGCTCAACCGGGGGCGAATACATGATATTTTATAAAGGTGACGAGTTATTTTCGAAATAACACACCGATGAGTAGGTTAAACTTTTTTGAAAATACATCGCTGCAATTTTTTTTTATACAATAAATTCATTAAAACATGCAAATGAAGGTTGCCAAAAATCATATTTGCAAGAAAATGGGGGGCCAAAATTTAAATTTGATATATCCTATTGGGCCCATATTTTAATTAGTTCGCAATCAGATTCAAATTTAAATCCAACGAGGTTCGGGCCATTTTTATATCCTTTAAAAAGGAAAACATTGCCTAAGTTGTATTTCTTTAAATCCATTTTTATCATGTGTTAATTAAAACATATTTAGAGTAGAGATGAAATATATATATCTTAAAATATCACAACATATTTAGAGTAGAGCGTACATAATTTACTTAAATTTATAATATAAGATTTAATGTACCAAAGTTGCACGAAAGCAGATTCATGTTTCAGTGATATAATCGGGCAAATCCACTATTATTCGTCAATTATAGTGCGACATAGCCCGAGTTATCCAAATTGTAGACTACATATTTAACGAGATCGAATATATATATTTTTATTTTGAATACTAATAACTAAGAAATTAAAGTTTTTTCATCTAATCATTATACAAGTAAAGATTATATTTTCTAATCAAGCTGAAAACAATCAATCACAGTCAAAATTATTTAGATTTTTAAATATATTTTAATTTCTAAAATTATATATTTATATGCGGTTGCTGGCCCAACTACTTCTAATGATTGGCCCTGCAAGTAGAGGTATATTAGGGTGAAGGCTATGCAGACTAGCCCAGCCCATATAATTTTTCAGGGGAAAATTTAAAGTTTCATCCTTCAAGTTTTCACCAATTTCACATTTGGTCCCCTATGTTCACAAAAAACACATGTAGTCCCTTATGTTTCAATAATCCAACGTTTTTAGTCATTTTCGTCAATTTACCGTTAGCCCGTCAGTTAAGGCAGTGATCGGCCTATTAGTACTAATCGAAAACTAACGGAAAAGGACTAAAAATATTTAAAACAAGAGGGACCAAATGTGGAATAATATCAAACTTGAGGGATGAAAACTATATTTTTCAAAAAATTTCAGAGTAATGATGCGTCAAAGTTTAGGGGCAATCGACCCGTTCTAAACAAACCCAATAATTATGGGTTCTAAAAGGAGCATGAGACACGTGGTAGAATCTTGACCATATAAGTCCCAAAATAATTGTGCATCATCCGAAAATGAACGGTTGGCCTAGCTTCTTGGAAGAACATGCACTCTATATAATGAACAAAATCACACACCAAAAATCAAAGCAAAATAAAATAAATAATTATATATTTAAATAATTCCCTTGGAAAGTGATCAAACGTGGTTCAAAAGGTTAGTTTTCATTTTTCACGTTCAAGAAACAAAATTTTAAAAAATGGATATTATTATTAATAAAATTCACAACAACAAAAAAAAACTTATAATTAATTTTATTTTCGTGAAGAATGGCGATAAACATTCAGACCGCGGTTGATCACTGGTTAAGGTTACTCGTGTGTTTAGTTATTTCAATGACTATTCATGCAAGTGCTAACCTTAACAATGTCAACATCACAATCCTTCAAAGTGCTGTAGCAAAAGGAGCAGGTTTTTTTATTTTTTACTTCTAAAATTAATTAATGATTTATGTTAATTAATCGAATATTTATATTCATTTAATCTTAATGAAAATGTTTTATTGTGCAGTTTGTTTGGATGGGAGTCCACCAGCTTATTATCATGCTAAAGGATTTGGAGAAGGCGCCAATAATTGGTTTCTCGAACTTCAGGTGCAACTCTTTAATATTTAAATTAATTAAAAAACCAACAAATTAATTTAGATTACAAATATATTATTTTTATTTTAAAGATTAAATAATTATTATTTTATTTTGAATTTAAGGGGGGTGGGTGGTGTAATACAGAGGAAAAGTGTCTCTATAGAACAACACAGAGCACTGGGAGCTCCAAATATAAAGAGAAGAACATTACTTTCGGACAAATCGATAGCCAAAATCAAACCGAAAATCCAGGTAATTAATTTAACTAATAACTGATTCACGTTAATTTAATTTAAAAAAAAATACACATTTATTATATTCTACCAATAATAATATTAAAAATTTGTCTTTCAATTCCAGATTTCTATAACTGGAACCGAGTTTATATTGGATACTGCGATTGTTCTTCGTATTTGGGAAACCTTGAATCGGTAAGTCAATCGTGTGTATATTTAGTGTTATGGATTTATATATATTTCCGCGTAATTTTGATTTCTTGATTATATTTTTTTTCTTCAGAATACCAACATTACTCGTAGGGGTGCAAGAATTTTCGATGCGATCATAGAAGATCTTTTAGCAAAAGGAATGTCGAACGCCGAAAATGTACAGCTGGATTTTACGAGATTACTCAATTTATATATATATTCATATATACGATTAAAATGCAGTTATATGATCGACGTGGGATTTTATATATAGGCCATACTTGCTGGGGACTCGGCCGGGGGATTGGGAGCAATATTACATTGCGACCGCTTCAGTCAAGAAGTTCTACCTAATGCTAAGAGAGTAAAATGCCTTACCGATTCCGGGTTTTTCATCCACGCGTACGATTTTTATATTAGTATTAACTCAATTTTTTTTATTATATATATTAATGTTATATTAAAGTATAAAATTTCGCGGTAAATAAATTTGTAACAGAAAACATCTTCCTGGAGCCGACAAGAGAGCTGAATATTTCGCCAACGTAACTGCATATCATGTACGTAAAAATGAAACACTTTTGTATTTTTCTAATTTATTTATTCAGTAAATGAAATTTTAATCCTTATAATTAATGCATATATTTATGCATGCAGGGAATACACGCCGATTCTTTGCCTTCGTCGTGCACGTCAAGAATGAACGCGAGCTTGGTGAGAAAATTAAAATAAATTAAAATACTTTTTTTTTTAAATAGATAATAAACTTTTATTACACAAAAAAAATTGCAGTGCCTTTTCCCCGAAAATATTATCGGAGATATGAAGACACCCCTCTTTTTAGTCGAATCAGCTTTCGATGAATATCAGGTACAATTACCATTTTAACCCCAAAAAAGTTAATTATTAATGCATTTTTATAATTGGAATTTACATTATTTCAGTTAACGCACAACTTCTTTTCAAACGAGTCCACCTGGACAAATTGCACTAGTAATTTAGAAGTATGCACGCCTTCTCAACTACAAACCATGAAAGGTATTATTATTCATTAATCATTTTTTGCTATTTATTTATTTATTTGTTCTATTAAAATCTTTAAATAATTTCTCAATTATTATTTTACGATTTAATTAATTTCAGATTACGGCATCGCCTCTAGACAAACATTGCAAGAAATAAGCGATACTACATCCGTAGGAATGTTTGTTCACTCTTGCTACCGTCACGGTCACTTCTACGAACACGCAGGTTGGGACCAGTCTACTTTATTGGCGGGCAAGGTAATATTTGCTCATGATTTTAAAATTAATAGCAATTTTTTCATTATAAATTCATATTTCGGTAACAATTTCCTTCAATTAATGCCGTTTTTTTTTTTAATTTGCAGACAATTGCGCAAGCAATTGGTGATTGGTTCTACGATCGAAGCTTTTTCCAAGAAATAGATTATGATAATGAGCTGCCGCTTTTCCGCAACTGCTCCAAGTTCACTTCATGTTCACATGAAACGAACTTATACGCGTAAATGCACTTGTAATTCCAAAGATATTATTCGTTATTATATCTAATTAAAATCTGAAAAATCGGCAATATACATTATATAATTGGCGGCTTTTCATATTTTGGTTTTTACATTATTGGTTATTTACGAGTATATCGTGTGTAAGCTTGTATCATCTTTATACAACGTGTTAACATATTTATTGAGCAATTTCTACAACTTCTTTTTACCCATTCTTTGTGATCGATTGTTATTGGTCCTTTTATTGTTCGAATTAAATAATTAATTGTCAAATAATGAGATTGGAGTAAATATACACAATGACAAAACATAAGTAGATTAAAATACCGGTGTTTATCTAGGGTGAGATCCAAGCAACACATTTATGTCAGTAAACTGCAAAAGGTATCAATGTGTAATTTTCAAATAGCAAAAAACCCTTTTGATAAATAAACTAACAAAAAACCCCATGTGAAATTTAGTTAAAGGCAACCCCCCGGCGGGCCCCGACTGACTTAAGTGTGGCTCACTCGCGGGTTGTGCGACTGGTAGTTGGTTTTGGACGTAAAATGACGAAATTGACCCTAAACATGTATTTATATGTATATATATATTATATGTATATATATTTTCCTTTTAATTTGATTGTTTAGAAATTAAAATATGATTAAAAATAGTAAATAATTAAATTTAAAAAATATTAAAAATTTGTTAATCAAATTAAATATATATTTTTTTAAATCATCATAATGGAATTTAAGTTTTCTTTTCATGTAGCGATAATTTAAAATATATACAAAAATTATGTGATGATAAAAATAAAAATAAATTAAAAACCCCATTGTACCTTTATAATTAAGAGATAAGAAAAATAAAATAATTAAAATATTTAAAAAATATAAGAATTTATTAATTGCAAAATCTCGGGAGTATTTGTGTCTTTTTATATGAAGTCAACACTCAAATGAGAAAGGGGTCGAGTGTGCTATTTAAATAATTTCATAAGGGGGGTTTTTGCTAGTTTATTTATCATAGGGGGATTTTCACTAATTAGAGATTACACAATGGTATTTTTTGCAGTTTACTCCATTTATGTCCCTCAAAATTATCAACACAACAAGTTTGCCCAAAACTTTGATAAACCCTCGAATAATATTTCAATTTAGCCCCAACTCTTCTGTAAAATAAATTATTTTTCGGTTGAAGGAGGTGATGGAAATTGAGATAGATAGGTAAATTAGGCATTTCAATTTTATATTTATGTTTTTTTAAATAAAAGGGTAAGGTAGACAATTCAAACTCTATGTTGTAATTCTTAAGCAATCGTTGGTCCCAGGAGTTTAATTGTAACTACGGCAATATAATGTGGTGTTTTTCATAATTTAATCCTACTTTAAGGGGTCATCGTAATTTACCTCATTTATTTTTTACTTAAATGTTTAAATAAAAAAAACTATCTAAAATCCTTTCGAGATCCCAATTTATTGATTGAATAATCATCGAAATTTAATTTATCCGGGTATAATTATTGTATACTGATCTCTTTTTGTAATATTATTGATTATCAATCTTAAAAAAAAAAGTTATTAATTCTAAATTAAAAAGAAATGGACGATAAATATTGTAGTGGGATGTTGGAGGGAAGGGCTATGCAGGCTAGCCCGGCCCATATGACTATATATTACGACCAAATATAGGCCCAATTGACAATTTATAAATAACAATAAGGGTTACCCTTGGCTAGCCCGGCCCATATGACCCGACCAAATGCAGGCCCAATTAGCCATTTTAAAAATAACACTTAACCCCATGTAGTTTAAGTTTTATGTACATGACCCCCTGTAGTTTGAACTTTATGCACATGATTCCCTTCTAATTTTAATATAAGCACACATAACTACCCTATGGTATTTCACTTGGTAAATAATCATACTCAGTAGGAAGATTTTTTTTTTTAAAGTACCAAAGAGTTATGTGCCTATAATAAAATACAAATTGTTCATGTATACAAAGTTTACACCACAGATGAATTAAGTGCTATTTACCCTAACAATATTTATGGACTTTAAATGAGAACGAGACACGTGGTAGAATATAGATCATATAAGTTCAAAAATAATTGTGCATCATTGAAAAATGAATGATTGACATCGCTTTAGATAGAGGAACATTGTACTATATATAATGAACAAAATCAGAAGAAAAAAACCCAAAGCAAAATAAGTAATTGTATACTTACATAAATAAATCCTTTAACAAGTGATCAAACGTGGTTCTAAAGGTAAGTTTTCTATTTCCATTACAGTTGCATAAGTTCATAGTCAACAGCGGAACCAAAATTTTAAATGTGCAGTAACCGAATGCCGTAAAAGAAACACTATGAGATTACCGTTAACACAATCATACAAAAAAATTATATATTTATATATAAATAATAAATATTTGAAAAATATTAGGGGAGCATGCCCCCATAACCCTATGCTGGCTTCGCCAATTAATTTACGTGTGATGTGTGTTCGCTTCTTCACATCACACCTCATATAAGGATATTACTCATAAACTTCACTTTCACATTATTACCTAAAATCAATATGCTAATTAATATATATATATATATATATAATTGTTTTATTACTGTCCAACATTTGTTATTATTATTATTATTATTATTATTATTATTATTATTATTATTATTATTATTATTATTATTATTATTATTATTATTATTATTATTATTATTATTATTATTGTTATTATTATTAATAAAAAAAAATCACAAAATAAATACTTATTACTTAATTATCTATTTTATTTCATGTGAAGAATGGCGAAAAACATTCCGGCCATGTTTGATCACCGGTTAAAGCTAATTATTTGTTTAGTCATTTCAATGAGTACTAATATAAGTGCTCATTTAACTGCTGACTACAACAATATTAGCATCACAATACTTGGAAGTGCAGTAGCAAAAGGAGCAGGTTTGTTTTTATTTAATTATCTTTAATTAATTTATTTATGATGTTAATCGAATATTTATATTCACATTAATCTTAATTTAATTGCAATATTTTTATACTATGCAGTTTGTTTGGATGGGAGCCCACCAGCTTACTATTATGTAAAGGGATTTGGAGATGGCGTCAATAACTGGGTGCTTGATTTGGAGGTTTAATTTATTAATTTATAATAAATATGAATTAAATTTACATTATTAATTTTTTTAATTATTTATTTATAAATTAATTATGAGGTTTAAATATTAGGGGGGTGGATGGTGTGCCTCAGATGATTTTTGTGCCACTAGATTAAAAAACAACCTAGGCAGCTCCAAATATATGAACGGTACCCACGAATTCGGACAGATCAAAAGCCAAAATCAAACCGAAAATCCAGGTAATTAATTAATTAAATTAATTAAATAAATCAGATTTAATTATTAAACTATACAAGTGTTGTTCATCCTGCATCAATATTTGTACCACGAATTTTAATTCGTTTTTTGAATTCTAGATTTCTATAACTGGAATAGAGTCTATGTTGCATACTGTGATAGCTCTTCGTTTATGGGAGACAATATTCAATCAGTAAGTCTATCTCATAATATAATATTTTTTTTATATATATATAATTAATTTATTTTTTCAATTAATTCCCGATTTTTTTTCTTTAGGAAACCGGAATTAATCGTAGGGGTGCAAGGATTTTTAATGCCATTATGGAGGATCTTTTAGCTAAAGGAATGGCGAACGCTGAAAATGTACGTGACAATTACTCGGTTTATGTATATTTATATACAAGTGTTGGTAAATTAAAGTACGAGATGAAACTCTTGTAATATCGTAAATAGTATTTATGCGATGAAAAATGCAATCGGAATTTTACAGGCCATACTTGCGGGCGGCTCAGCCGGTGCATTGGGCGCACTCTTCCATTGCGACGGGTTCAGTGAACTTCTACCGAATGCTAAGAGAGTAAAGTGCATTTCCGACTCCGGTGTTTTTGTCCACGCGTAAGACTTTTATATTACTTTAATTTTTTTTGATTAAAACATATAATTACAATATTTTGTGTGAATAAATTTGTAACAGGGTACATCTTCCTGGAGCCGACAGAAGAGCTAATTTATTTGCCAAAGTAGCTGCATATCAGGTATATGAATACACATTAAAAATTAAATAAAAACCACAAACATGTAATATTTTATTTATTTATTTGATAAATGTAATTTTAATTTTTGTAATATATATTTTAATGCAGGGAATACCCGTCGATTCTTTGCCTTCGTCATGCACGTCAAGAATGAACTCGAGCTTGGTGAGAAAATATTAAATAACTTAATTTATTTTTATTTTTATTTTTTATTAATGAATAATAAACTTTTATTACATGTAATATATTTGCAGTGCCTTTTCCCCGAGAATTTTATCGGAGATATCAAAACGCCACTCTTTTTAATCGAAACAGCTTTTGATCAATATCAGGTACAATTAATTTTTATTTAATAATAATTAAAAAATATATATATAAGTAATGCATTTTAATTTTTTTATAATTCGGATTTAATTTTTTTCAGTTAGGGTCTCACTACTTCTCAAATGGGTCCGCTTGGAAAAATTGCACTGAGCATTTAGAACTTTGCACCCCTTCTCAGCTACAAGTCATGAAAGGTACCAATATAAATAAATAAATAATATAATATTTTTCACATTTTTTTATTTTTTTTATAAATTTATATTTTAATTTCAGATTATGGCATAGCCGTTAGACAAACATTGCAAGAAATAAGTGATACTACATCCGTAGGAATGTTTGTTCACTCTTGCTTACGTCATGGTCACACGTACGAAAGCTCGGGTTGGGATTCGTCGTATGTACTGGCAAATAAGGTAATATTTACTCACACGCATTATTTTATTTAAAATTAATAATAATTTATTCATTTTATTTATTTTGCAGACTATTGCACAAGCTGTTGGCGATTGGTTTTACGGTAGAGACTTTTTCCAAGAAATAGATTACGATAACGAGCTCCCACTTTTCAAGAATTGCACCAAGCTCACTGCATCTACATACGACCCAAGCTTATACGCATAAATGCACTTGTAATTTATTCCAAATATATTATTCATTATTTACTTGAAATTTGAAAATCACCAAAATACATATATATTATTGGTGACTTTTTCATATTTTACGTAATTGGTTATTTACAAGTATGTCGTCGTGTAAGCTTGTCGGTCCATCTTTATACAAAGTGTTGACATATTTATTGAGCAATTAATTCATGAGTTATAAAAAGAAAACAACATATAATCAAACCTTTAATTTATATAATACAATCAACCCTTTAAAATTAATTCTAAAATTAAGAGGCAACAACTCATCAGCTATTAAAACAACTTATCAGATGTAAGAGCTCATATATTTTTTAAAATAAGTTTGGTCAAACGGGCCTATAGTTTATATTTCTCTTAATTGTATATATCTTAACTAGTGCATGGCCCGGCCCATATTTTGTATAGACTGAAATCAATTTTTATTTTAAATCCAACAAGGTTCAGCCCATTTTCTTTTTTAATATAAATAGACCATTCCTATAAAATATTTTCAACAGTTATACCAGTCATAATTGATAACAGTCTTCAATTGTTTTTAATAATTTAAAAATACAAAAATATAGTTTTATACTTTTATTGGAGGTTCTACGTGCTGCCGAAATTTTCTTTATATTGACATAATTAAAAAAAAAATTAAAGTAATTAATAAGTCGTATCTTGTACAAACTAATAACATAGTTTAAGTAATTAATTTTGATCCACGCGATTAAATCGTTAATCAATTAAATCAATACAACAATAATAATAATTTAACACAATCTCAATCTTGTAATGTTTACATATATACTTAGATTTACACATATATTACGTAAAATTAAATAGGTTTCGTAGCTTTTGGGGAAGGAATGTATATCTGTACTTGTTATTATTAATTTACTATTATTATTATTATTATTATTATTATATTATTATTATTATTATTATTATTATTATTATTATTATTATTATTATTATTATTATTATTATTATTATTATTATTATTATTATTATTATTATTATTATTATTATTATTATTATTATTATTTATTGTAAAAGGAGAGAGAGAGAGAGAGAGAGAACCGTTGGGAAAACTACAGTCCAGTAAAAAAATTCACGTTCAACACTTTTTCTCTCTCTCTCCTTTTCTTGTTTTTACTTTCCTCTTGGACAATCTTTCTCTGTCTATTCGTACGCAAGTAGCCCTGAAATCTCGATCTCAAAAATCCTTCGGTCAGAATTTTAGAATCTTTTTCTTCTCGAGCGTTTTCGTAAGCGACGCAATTAATTTTCCGAAATTGAGATTCGGCGATTTGCGTACGGTTCTCTCTCACGTTTGTTTTTTTTAACGCGATCTGCTTGAATAATTTGATGATGGGGGGTTTTCCATTTGCTTTATTAGAAAGCTGATTTTTTCTCCTTTGATAGGGTTAGAGTTAGCTCGTATCGTGACTAGGTTTCAGGGGCGAAATTAATCTATGAATTTTGAAGAATTGGGGTTTTCCGGTTGCTATTTGATCCGCTGCCGTTGTTGTGTAAATGCTTTTAAGAGGGGATCTAGGATTGTTGTGCAGTTTGGTAGCGGTGGTGCTTGGATGGCTCTTCGTCCGCCGGAAATTGCGGCGCGCCGCTGCCCGGAGGGACGAGGTCAGGAGGCTCATGGCTTTTGCGTCGGAGGAGGCAGCTAGGGTTGAGCGTGAAGCTGCCGCTATCTATAGAAGCTACGGCTCCCCCCTGCCGGCTCAGCCAATTGTGGCGGAGGAACCAATTGTAGGGCCAGGATCACCTCCGGTACGGCAATTGCAGTACCAGTGCGAGGTGTGTTTTAGCCCAACCACAACTCGTTGCAAGCAGTGTAAAGCCGTTCGTTACTGGTAAGATCTTTGATCAACCCTAACCCCTATTTTGGAATTTTTATTTAATTTTTTATAGACTTGCAAATATTTATCTTTAATTTGTAGGGTTGATTATGGGTGCATCTTTTTTTTATAGAAATTCCACATAAAAAATAATAAATGAGTGAAATTGTAATTTCGATACCCTGGTAAGTAGCACAAGAAATCTGCCTGAAATTAGTGCAACAGCTTATGAACTAAGCTAAGCTGTCTTTTACTTTTCAGCTAATGATTGGATTGCATAATATCGTAAAAATGTTGAAAAAGTAAAAAATTACGAACAAAAGAGAGTGATGTTAAAACAGTTAATGAACTTCTCCGAATAGGGTAATCAATGTTAAGAAAAGTATAACTATATCTCTTAATTTGGGATAGTGCGCTATCCTTAGAATTGGAAGTTAAATGCGACGTCCTACATTTATCGTGTTCCTTTTTTGTTTTGTTTGTTCCGTACATTTCACTAGCTCTACCCCCTTGATAAATACCCTGGAAATTTAGAAATCAAAGTTGCAAGGAGGAATTAGGAATACTTGAGCTCTTGTCCAAAATGTGAACTTATGCATGCTTCATTAAAGCGTAATCCATATTCTCATGTTTAAGATGGAACGCCTTCATAATTGAAAATGGGTTGTGGAATAACTCAACTATTTCTGCAGTTTCTGCAATAGTTTAATGGACATAATATAATTTAGTAACTGTATATTTGGTCGATGTGAAGTCAAAAAAACGTGTTTGAACTATGTATAGTAATTTTTTATGTTGTTCTAGTGATTTTGGTAATTTCATGAAACCTTTTCATTACGAATTCTCTCTTTTAGATGGTAATCTTAAAGTGAAATTCAACTGCTTGAAATAATAAATGTTGACTAAGGACCAAAAAATTAACAACCGTAGGCTATACCGCCATACCATGGCATTTAGAGCCATTACAAATTCTTATCAATTATAAAATTTCTAGCTCAAATGATTCTTGTTCTGTATTCTTACTGTGGACCAAGACAAAATCTAATTGTTTAGAATTAAATAATGTTTCCTTTTTTCACTAATTAATTATAGTTTTCCTTTGAGAGATGGTGCTAAATATTAATTATTTGAAATGACTTTTTATCCCATAGATATCCTCCGGTTTCATATGATGATGTCACATCACCGACGCTAAGTCGTTGAGGGTGTTGAAGTAAACACGAAACTCAATTTCTTAACTGCACTAAAAATTTGTTCCGAAACAAGATTTTAAATGAGAAAAAATGTCGAATCCTCACAATCAAACGATTTCCTGAATAACATAGTTAAATAAAATTATTACCCAGAACTTGTTAAATTGGATTCAACATCTTTTGTCATTTATATTATCTTGCTATGTGTTATGTTCGACACTTGAATGATAATGCCATGGTTCAAATCAACCTGCTAGTTATCCTGTTCCGAGGCTTGAACTCTTGTATAAGAACAAAATTTGGAGGTGACCTTGCCTTCTTTCACCAATTTATTGCTTATCTAATCGTTCTCCGATAATAGTTTGGTTCTTCTTCTCCCACAATCTAAAAAATATGTTTCCAAGTATCTTTTTCTTAATTATGATTTTATAAGTAGGAGCCTAAATAGGCACCTTGGCAAAACTCCTTTCATTTTGACGAAGATAAAAGGAAAGGGAAAAGTAGGGGGCGTTCTAACAAACAGTGTTTAATTACTTGCTTAATGACATTAAAATACTACCATGTATATGCAATGATTGTGGTCTTTTGATGGCACATGTTCCGTTTTATATACATATCAAAATGCTGCAGCTCCAGAAGATGTCAAATATTCCATTGGCGACAAGGTCACAAGGATGAGTGCCACTCGTTTAGCAGTAATCAGAATGGTGATGCAGGAGCCCAGTCCGATCATGAAGAATTTAAGCAAAATGAGATCCAAAGCAGTCAAAATGTTATTGAGGTTGAAGTAATGGATTCTACCAAACCAGTTATATTGTCTTCTCGAGAAGACGTGGTTTCAGATAAAGTTTCTCATGTGCTTGATGAGAATAATGACACTGAAACTGAAGCTGAAGCTAGTCATGATCTGAAAAAAGCTGATATAAATGTGAAGGCACGGGTACAGTTGCTTCCTGATGAATCTTCGCCATCCGCCATTTCAAAGGACACATCTGTTGCTTTGAATAACTTAAAAGATGGTAATAAATTTGATGCACAGAGTACTATGAATGTGGAGTCCATTAAGCCTCTCTTATCAGAACAACCTACTGTGACCAGTCCTGGACATGGTATGCCTGCTGTCAGTGTCTCAAATCAGCTGAAGTCTGATTGTATCGATATAGATGAGAAGTCTGAATCTTCAACTTCATCCGGCTGCAATGACAATGGCTCGGAAGAACATCTACTTTCTGAACCTTCTTCGCCCTCATTTGATTTTTGGGGTGGAAAAATTGAACCCGTTAGATCCAAAATCAATCAAGTTCATGAGGATGATGTCAGCATGCTGAATTCTCGTTCATCACTTCGTCCATCCTCAGACAGGATTAATGGCCATGTTGAAATGTTGCGTCCTGACAAGAGTAAAGTCCTGGTCGATTATCCTTCTCCAGCTGCACCGGCTCTCAAGGAGTCAATTGCAGTATCAGAAGTGAGTGAAGATGGTTTGAAGCCCAGAGGACCACAATCATTGGCACCTAAACATTTGGACCGTGAAATTGGTCGAAAAAATGGTAGTTTAGATACTTTGAAGCGTCAACAAAATGATTCTTCAGGACTACTATCTTCTGAAGCCCGTTTCTCTTCTAGCGCCTACATAAGTAAACCTTCTGTTCTTGATGTGGAGTCTGTGAAAAACGAGCGTTTGCAAGGCGATGCTTCTTGCTCTTTGGGAAACGGTCTCTATGCGCGAAGTGCTTCAGCGAGAGTTGTGGATCAGCGGAGAGCGTCTAACTTTATTAGGCATGGTTCTTTAGGCGCTGGAAGTGGGAAAATGGGAAGATATGAGGTCTCTTTGAAGCTTCATTTTTTTTACTCATATATCATAGAAAACGAGAACTGCTAACCAGGTCTTGTTTTACAGGGTTCGTTTCCATATGACGTTTTTGTAAAGCTTTACCACTGGAACGAGGTTGAATTATGCCCCTTTGGACTTTTAAATTGTGGGAACAGGTAAAACTCAACAATTTTTTTTTCTCTTTTTTCCCTGGATGTTTTTGTATCTTATTTAACTTAAGGGGAAATATTTTGAAATGAATTTTTATCTGAACGGGTTGTGTCTAAATTTGTTAATGCTCACAAACATTTTTTTAATTTAAATATCCTGCAGCTGTTACGCGAATGCTGTGCTCCAGTGTTTGGCATTTACTCCGCCCCTCACAGCCTATTTTCTCCAAGGACTACATGCGAAATCTTGTAAGCATATTTGGTGTAATAATCATGTCAATGTACCTGCTTGTATAATCTTTTGGAATGGTGGTTAATTGTTTTTTAGATTATTATATTGTTTGGATCCTTACCTCTTCTATTTGCATCTTTCTAAAACATCAGGTCGAAGAAAAGAATGGTGCTTCACCTGTGAATTTGAGGCACTAGTTGAGAAGGCCATGGAAACCAATTATCCTTTGTCACCAGCCCGGATAATGTCCCGGATGCAGAATGTTGCAAGTCATCTGGGTAATGGTAGGGAAGAAGATGCTCATGAATTTCTGAGGTGAGTTCACGTTGGCGTACTTGATATCTGCCCAACTGAATGCATGGTTTAAGGTTCTACAGTTTATCAGTCTTCAAAATACGTCTGACATTATGCTAAATCTACAGATACGCAATCGATGCCATGCAAAATATTTGCTTGAAGGAAGCTGGAGTTAATGCGCCAGGCTCTTTGGATGAAGAAACAACCCTCATGGGGCTCACCTTTGGGGGCTACCTCCAGTCAAAGGTTATTTGAAAATATGTATCTGAACTATGGAGTTGGGGAGCTAAATTAGACGAGTTCCTAATTTCTTTTTCTTGTGACTTGTGAATTCACATTGCAGATTAAATGTATGAGATGTGGGGGAAAATCCAAGCAGCACGAAAAAATAATGGATCTCACCATTGAGATTGGAGGACAGATAGGAACTCTTGAAGATGCCCTACGTCAGTTCACTCACTCCGAGGTTTTAGATGGTGAAAATAAGTACCACTGCGGCAGGTTTGTTTTCTGTTATAATTATTGCATAAAGGTGGAATATAGTAGGGCAATGTAGAAATATCTTCAAATGAAATATGATAGAAATGTATCATTTTGGTAGATGTAACTCATACGAGAAGGCCAAAAAGAAGCTGACGGTATTGGAGGCTCCTAATGTACTCACCATTGCACTTAAAAGATTTCAGGTAACCACTTTTCGGTGAATGTAAATTTCAGAACATTGTTTTGGTGTCTTTACTATAATTACTTTCTTACGTTGTGTTTGTGCTCACAGTCGGGAAAATTTGGGAAGCTGAACAAACCAGTGAAGTTTCCGGAGATTCTGAATTTAGCTACGTTCATGAGTAGAACAAGTGACAAATCCCCGATTTACCAGCTTTATGGGGTGCTGGTTCACTTGGATGTTTCGAACGCCACATTTTCTGGTCATTACGTGTGTTACATAAAGAACAATCAGGGGAGGTGGTTCAAAGCTGATGACAGTGTGGTATGTTTCTTTTTTCTGCTCTATTTTTTGTTGCCACTCAATCACTCGATCTCATGTTTTTTTTTGTTGTTTATCATGGTCATAGGTGCAACCGGTTGAGGTCGAAAAGGTTCTGTCCAAAGACGCGTATATGCTTTTCTATGCAAGGTAAAGATTCCTCAGAAATCTACATTCTTCTTTTAAACTCGAAACTGTTTTCATCCATAAAAATCAATCCTCAACATTAATGGAATTTCTATACTAGGTGCTCGCCACGCGCACCAAAACCAATACGAGAGTCAATCGCATGCCACGATCCTATAAAACCAAATACTATATTCAGAACCCCCCATCAACCCGTTTCATTAGACAATTTGACTCCTAACGTTGACTTTTTCCGGGATATCAAGAACAACAACACGGTGAATAATTATACCAGGAGGAGGAATTTAGAAGAAAGTTCGAGCGAATGCTCTTCTACTTCTTCCTCTTTTTTCTCTGAGTCCGAATCTAACAGCACAGAGAGCAGCAATAGGGGATCTGTAAGCACAAACGACGAAATATCGTTGGATCAAAGTTTGGGCGTTGACCAAACGGTCAACTGCTGGAGCAGACAATGGAGGGGCGCCTCGGATTCGGACTCGTCACCGTCACAGTCATCTTCTTCTTCGTCTCCTCTGTGCATGAGGCGCTCGCGGCTTGCTGAGCTGGGCCATTACTCCGAGAGAAGTGGCTTTTGCTCTGCTTTCAATGTAAGTTCGAATATGGATGGGGATCGTTTTCGGGAAACGGGTAATTGTAAAGAAAGGGTTTCGCCTATTTTGTGCAGCTCGAATAAGGTGACGGTTAGGGCTTGTAGAGGTAGTTAGTTGTAGGGACAACTAATCCAATAGATTAGGAATCAATAATAAAAGTCTGAAAAAAATATGTACATTTGAGAATATGCAAGAGAGAGAGAGAGAGAGAGAGAGAGAGAGAGAGAGAGGATTGAACTTTGGTAATTTATATATATTTTTTAATTTTTTTATTTCTAAATAGGTGGGGAAGAATGGGATTGAGGAGATGGGGCTAGGGGGTGAGTAAAATTTGGTGTTATATGTTATATGGCCCCGCTCATGTTGATCCCTCAATTTTGTCAACTCTTTTCAACTCTTTTTTTTCCCCCCTATACAGATGTATAGGTTTATATATATATATATATATATATATATATATATATATATATATATATATATATATATATATATATATATATATATATATATATATATATATGTTATATGCACATATATGTAATGTTATGTAATTATTATTTTAATCTAACTGAATTTTTTTATATAATTATTTACATATTATGGATCCCCCCGGGTGTCTGAAACTGTCAGGTGTTTCTTTAGCTGCTGAAGTTTGTTATCTTATGATATGCCAGCTATTTGGGCACTATTTCGTATTTAATACATGTTATATTGGAAATACTGAATTTATATTAGGGTTTTATACTGCACTATACCCAATCATAGTTATTGGGTATATTCAATCGTACACGTGTGTGTATATATTATATATATATTTTACACATTCAACTTGAGTGCATGGGCATCTGTATCTATTTGGAAATGTCTGAAGTGGGCTCCATAAATTTGGGTAAGGTAGTAATCGTCAGGATAAAAGCAAAAGACTAAACCAGCCTCGGTTAGTAGTTGCTAGTACATCATTACATAGAAGGGGCAAAACTGTCATTTAGTATCTTTTTCTAATGATATATATATATATATATATATATATATATATATCATATTTATGGGACGAATAAGTGAAAAGGAAAATGAAGAACATGAGAGAGAGAAGTAAAAGAGTGTGAAATCGACAAGGGTTTTGAGTGACACAATAGTAATAATACATTGGACAGAGAGCAAAAGAAATTATCACACCAAAAAGCACTTTTCTGCTCTTGCTGCTGCTTCTGCATTAATCCCCAGCCACGTCTTTCAATGCAAAACCTCTATTATTATTATTATTTATAATTATTTATTATTATCCACCCTTTTTATCCATCCATCTATCTCCTTATAAACCCTACACCAAATTTTTTATATGATTTTTTCTTTTTTTGGCAAATGTTGGACATTGAAGAATTAAGATTATACTTTGGCTTTAATGTTATTTTGAAACAATATTTAAAATAGAAAAAAAAAAGAAATAAAAAAGAGAATCTTGGTAAAACAGTTGGGTAGAGTAGCGTTTGGGTAAATGACAGAAACAAGGAAAAGGACATCTGATAAAGATTTTACTCTGACTTTAAATCATATCAGCACCAGAGTACACATCTTTTTCTTTTTCATTTATTATTTTATTATTATTATTATTATTATGGAGAAAATTTATATATATATATATATATAAATTGTTTTTTTGCGAGCAGTAGAAGCGACGAAATAAAAGCTGAAGAAGAAATTGGAATGACAGCGAAAGCAGTGGAGGAATGGAATGCTTTTTTAAACCAAGACTTTTCTATTAAATAAATAAATAAATTATTAATACTTTTCCAAAAAAAGAAAAAACAATTTTTTTTTGACAGATGAACTGAATAATAATTAGAAATATATTTCTTATTTCTTAGCATGCTAAAGATAAATACAAAATATATCAAATAGTGACACACTTAATGCAGGCATAGACTATGCATATAATAAATTAATAATGCATGTGGATAATATATATTATATTTAATGTAAATAATATTAATAAAATATGGGATTTAACAGTAGTAAGAATGAAGTTCAGATTAGCATTCAGCACCTTTGTTTATATTCTTAATTAGCTGATGAACTAAATTAATTAATTAATTAGAGTAATAAACAGGTGACAAATTGCTAAACTAGTAGTCATTAACAAAAATAAAATATAAAGTGAACCAGCCATAGCAAACAGTATCGATCGGCATAAGAAAAGAGGGAAAAACTAGGGCAAATAATTTGACACAAACATTCAACTAAATCGTCACCGGCATTGCGTGAACAATTGGATCAGTACGGCGGTTGTGATGGCGGCGGCTGTCTGGCGGTGGGCGCCCATATTACATCGGAAGGCTGATAGCTGTAAATAGGAGTGCCGCCGCTGTCTCCGCCGGAAACCGCTTTTGGAGAGTCGCGGTGGTGGTTTTGGCCGCCTTCTATGGCCGCCGAGTCCGCGTGATCTACCGCGAGCTGCAGCCTGTCGAATGAGGGGCGATTGAAGCTGGCGGCGATTAGGTATATGGTTCCGGCGGAGATCAGAGGCCCAACCACGTGACCGCCGACCACCTGCCCCTGCGGACCTGCCAGGGAAATTGTGAACGAACCGTTTCCGACCGGTAGGGCTCCGGCGGGTAGGATAGTGGCGGAGATCGATAGAATATCGAAGCGGCCGTGGAAGGTGACTGTGGCGCCGGGGGTGGTGGACGGCTGCTTTATGGTGACGTTCGCAACGACGCCGTTGCCGTTGAGCACGGAGAGGCCCATGTTTCGCTTCCGGCAGAAGCTCGCCGTCGATTCGATGACGTCGACGCCGGGGGGGAGCTCGAGTACGTAGGGGCTCATGGAGGGTTCCGACGAGTCACGAGTGATGATGACCGGGGGTTTGGCTTTGTTCTTAGATCCCGGCGGCCGGCCGCGTGGGCGGCGGACGACTTCGATGGTGGCGCCGCCGTCGCTGGGTGGAGGAAAAGCGTCGTCGTCGTAGGCCTTCCTTTTGGCGGCGGAGGAGTGGTTGTAGGAAGGGCTGTGGCTGTGGCTGTCGGCTTCCTCGGAGGTAGGTGGGCATTCAGGGCCGGCGGCGGTGTGGTGGAGATGTGGGGGCGAGGGTTGTGAATGAAGGTGGAAACTGTTGTGGCTTTGGTGGTGGTGGGAGAACATGGCGGCGGCGGCGGTATTAGAGTGGTGGAGACGTTTATCTTCACCACCGTATTCCCTTTTCATTTTCTTTAATTATTTTTTAGCAGTAGAAATAAGAATGATTCTAATATATGTTTGTTTATGCAGATGAGAGAGAGAGAGAGGAGAGAGAAGAGAGAGATGGATAATGGATGGATACAAAGATAAAATATAGCAAGTGGGAGAGAGAGAGAGAGAAGCAGACGTCTGGAGAATTTCAGAGTGGATTGGGGGTGCAAGGGTAGACATGACTTTTTCAGGTAACGACAATTATCCTTTTTATTTCTTTTTCTTTATTTTAATTTCTCCCCTAATTAATTTTCTTTTTTAATATTTGTTACGATTTATATATCAATACATAAAAATATAAGGAAAAATATAGCGGGAATAGAAAGAAGGGGGTTGGTGTAGGAGCCGCAGTTATTGGGTGGCGGTAGGGGTGTAATGAGCCGAGCTAGAGCCCAAGTCCAGTTGATTAAGTGAGTTTGCACTTTAGATCTATTCTGACGAGCTCGAGTTCGAGTTCAAATACTAAATTATATTTTAAGAAAAAATACTATATTTTCTTTGGTAGCAACAAACTTTCATGCCATTTTCTCCTAATAAACGTGACAAATCCTACAACACATCCTTCTTCCAACCACAATCACCTCGCCGCTCACAGTAATCATCTTCGATACTAATTGGGTATTAAAAAATAAAATTGAGAGATTCATCGATTTTTTAGTAAAAAGTGTGTGCGCAATAGTATACGATTTTCTTATTTTGCTTCACTACTAAACAATTAGTGAATGTTCTTTTAGATCATAAACTATTTCTTTTTTAGATCATAAACTATTGCTTGACTATAAGTAAACATCTTCTATACAACTTATATGAGTGTTGAAACATATTATTATTGCTTTTTAAAATTTCAACGAATTTAAGCAAAATGCGTATGCTATAACATATGCTATTTGCTAAAAAAATGTTGAAATTCCAAATTTTTACTTTTATATTTTTTGCTAAAGCCAATTAGACAACCCATGAGCCTTAGTTAGAAAAGAACACTCGAGCTAGCTCAAACTCATCAGAATTTACTTGAGCTCGAGCCCATCATACTCGAAGTCAATTAGTTTAACCTCTATACTAAAATATAGTATACAAGTATTTTGGTTAGTCTAGGGTTGGAGTCCCCTACTTCCCTTAATTAACTTGAATTTACTAAAACAAAAAAAAAAATGTAGTACTTCTTTGGTCAAAATCCAAAAGCAGTAAAACTTGAATTTTCTCAAACACTCCTAATTACCTTTTTTCCTTTAGGAAAACGAAATATAAAAAAAGAAAATATAAAAAGAGATCCGAGTGGTGTCACTTTAAAAGCAGCTGAGCAGACCAAGTGGGATTGAGGAATAGACACAATGCCGCCCATCGATATATATTATGATGAAATCTCGTCTTCTTTTCCTTTTTTAGGTCACGGGCCCTTCTCTACTATCATCATTACCTCTAATTTCCATGGCGGTCATTAACATTTTACCCCTCAACTATATATTTATTGCAACACTTCCCCCATTTCTTTACGGACGTATTATCATGTCTCATCAAACGCGTTTTGTATAGTTGGGCTGGGGTAAAAAAGTTAGAATGCGTTTAATTGAGGGGCAAAAATATAATTTACCTTAAATACCATTCTTTAATTCCTTTCCAATAAAGTCATCTCTCTATGTATCAGGCCCGCGTCGACGTTTGTATGTCTTTGGCAACTTGGCATCGCCCACTTTATTTGACTAGAGTTGTCCTGCACTATCCCACCCATATTTTCCCCTTTAATTAATATTGAAGCTATTTAAATAAATAAATGAATAAACAGTTTTCCTTCTAACGTTTCCCTAAAATATACCTTTTCATAAATTTTTGGGTAAATTAAAACCACTTTTCTAATTTAACGATCTACGAAAAAAATTCTTATTTTTTAAAAATTAAATTCACACGCAATTTATAAGTTTCTTACATCCACCCTTCAAAATTAAATTCCCATGCAATTTACAATTTTTTTACAAATTATAGAGGGTGAATGTAATTATAGAAAAAGTGAAGTTTTTTTTCTAGTGTAAATAGACCTTATCTCAGTGGGGCGATTATTTTTGTTAGCGTCGTATATAAACAAGAGTACATAAAATTCTAAAAGGACAATTATTTTGGCACATGACTTTTTGAAACCATAAGAAAAAAAATAAAAAAGTTGCATGGCGAGTGTGTTTAAATTCTTGAATATTTTGATATATTTTGATCATTAATAAATACACTTGCCTTATTTGGTGAAGACCATATTGTAGTTTCATTGCACACCAAATGCAAGGACTTCTAACTCAATATCATATGCAGTGACCACATAAATGTTGGCAATGGATAAGATTTGTTGGTCCAAACTATTTATTCAATGAATGCAAACAAAAAAAAGTCTAACATACGGAAAGAAAAATAAAATAATAAAGAGAGCGCAGCATATTTTGGATAATCATTTAATAGGGGCGTTACGTCTGAATTATTGACATTATTAGAATGAAATGTCAAAAGGCGTTGGTCATACTTTTCTTCTGGTGTTAGATTTTGTTAGAGGGATTAATTAATTACGCCTACCTTCCTACCTAATTATCAAAACTATAACTCAATACTTGTGAAATCACTTAAATTTACTCGTTCTGACATTTATTATCATTTACTTCTCGAGGGGTTGAGGAAAATAAACGAAATAATACTCCATTCTTCCCATTTTATTCGGTTTTCCGGCTAGTGCACACGTATTTAAAGAAAAAACTAATAAATGTGCATAAATTCTGAAAAAAAAAACGTAATAAAATGACTAAAAACCCCCTTCTCACTAATTGTTTCGCGATTAAGACTCTCTTAATAAATTAAGAGTGGTAAGGGCAAGATTGAGAAAAGTAAAATAAATATTTCATTGAAATTCCGAACTCACAAAAAAAAAAAAGGGGAAAAATATCCTAAACAACAAATAAAATGGGAAGAAGGGCGTAGTAAAATCGAATAAATGATCAATCACAAAAAGTTAACAAAAAACAACAGTTAATAGTACATACGAAACAAATGGAGTGCCGTAACTGACCTACATTTCCCTTGTTTGTGAATACAAAACGACAATTCATGTATGTGGGACAATGCACTTCCACAAATCCATTATTTGTGAATGCATACACCCAAGCAAAACTTAAATATCTTAAAAGATGCATCAATAGTGAAACAAAGATTCTCTCTTAGGCACTCAAAACTCTTGAATAAACTAATGTGACCTCAATATCATGTTCTGAAGGTTATTGTAAATTGTACATGCAAATTGAGAAAGTCCAAATAGTGCAGATAGTACATGCAAATTGAGCAAGTCCGAGTAATGCAAATTGTACATGCTATAAGAGATCCAGCTTCCGTCATTGAGAAAGTCCCGATCGAAAAAGAAAGACGTATTGCAAGCATTAATCTAACGAGATATAACTCAAGAAACATTACACTAAACGGCAATAGAAATCGAAGCATAAAAAGGAAATGAATATAAACAACGGGGAAAAACCATGACAGCTGTCACATGCGAGCAACATAAGAATTAGCCTGAGTGACGTATCTCACCCAACGATACGGGTTGGAAGTTTTGGACTTCTTCGCAATCTGTAAATACTTCACCTGCATCGACACAAACCAGATTTTCGTTAAAATGCTTAACAGTTCAGTACTTAATACATTAAGGGCTCGTTCGGTTACATCTATTATTTGTAAATTCGGCCCCTCGTGTGCTAAGAGTTATATATACTCATTAATTGCGAAAGTTGAATTCATAAATCACACTCAGTTTGACAAGTTTTGAGGATTCAACACTGTTCTTGTGCCACATTTTTCATAGCGTTAAGCAATCGTAAAGATAAGTAGCACAGAAAGTGGAGAGTATGCATCCCATGCAATCATTTGGAATAAAGGAAGTATAACAATAACATATTTACCTCCAGCCTTGAAGGATTATACATAGGTATTGTGAAGGTCATACTGACGGGTCCAGCTTCTTTAGTGATATTTCCTGTGTGATCAAGCAATAATAACATGAAGGGAAATAATTCCCAGTTAATATAATGAGATAACATCATAGAGTGACGAAATCTGACATGAAATTTTCGACTCTATAATCATACCATGCAACTCCTGTGAAAAATTTAACTTTGCACGTAGAGTGTGTTCTGATCCCCCCACCATCTGTGAAACATGAGCAATTGCTTTAATACAAAGATACGAATAATAATAGTAATAAAAAAACTGGAGCTGAACTCATTGACTATTTATTCAACAGTGTGCAGTAGCATTACCTTCTTCACACTCCACTCGAGTCTCTTCTGTGATTCTTTGAAATCAGCATTCTGCCCAACTACTCCACGTTCCAAGTCAAAATTGACTCTGAAATATAATGGGGGGAATTTGTTATTTCGCACACAAATAAAGAGAGAAACTATATGAATCAGCAAAAGACAAATGTTACTCATTTCTCGGAACATCCTGGGGTACAAAGCTTTTAAGCTAGCTATTTGGGAAAAATCATAATAGGATCTAAATGGTAACAATGCAGCACTAAAGTATGCAGAGCAGCAATCATTATACAAGTGAGAAAATAATTAAATCTGGCAAAATCATAATGTTGAAAATGAGATTCACCTGGTTGTACATGCTGGCAATGGCATTTCTACTAAAACTGTATTGGCAGTGATGTTTGAAGGAAACTCGGCACGGATTTTCAAAATCACTTCAGCCTAGGATGGAAAGAGAAAAGAAAACATCAGCTGCTGACACTAAAAATGAGAGTGGAGGCAAGAATCCTGGAAACATATTATAGCTTCTCATTCTGGAAATACAACGATCTGAAAGCCCATTAAGCCCAAAATCGGTTCTCTCCAATTAATGACTTTTACATCACAAAAACATCTAATGATAAAAAAAAAAAACCTTATATACCTTGAGGGATCCCGCTTCTTCAATTAAGGTGTTAACAGTAAAGGGGGGCTTGAATTCCTGGGTAATACGATAATTCATGACAGGAAATTCGCCGTCTGGTGGTACCTAATTGACAAAAGATAGATGAAGATAGAACATTTTAAGAGGAAAAGAAAATCGAACAATGTATAGGAAGTTTGTAAACCATGGGGCAGTACTGACCAGACTCAATGTTTTATCAACCTCAAAATTGTCCATATGTACAGATTCATGAAAATTGCAATCGTCCAAAATAACTGCTCCTGACCCTGAAGAACCACTGTAGCCGCCTGCAGAGAAATCAGATTTTGCTTTGAAATAGACTTTCACAAACTCATACAGGTTGCTAGCCACAAGTTTAAGAAACATGATCTCCTAAAAAATTTCATGTATCAAATTTAGATACATGTTATACATCGACCCGCAAAAAAATATTGTTATTAATAGAAACAATAAACAATTTTGCTGTGCAGAATAGTGTAATCATGAGAATACCATAATTTGGTACCCCGCCTCTCCCGACGTATAGATCATCATTGAGAGCTAATTTGATCTCTGGGTTTCCAGTTAGATAACTCTTCATTTGAATGGTTCCATCAATTTCGGAAGTCAATACATATCCCTGTTCAGCATCAGTTTGACCTCGGTTTAATTCAATCTTTCAGCAAAGTAATAAATTAAAATAAAAAACACTCAAGATCAGATATATGAAATCATGTAACATAGAGTTAGGCGTAGAAAGATTAAGAAGCACAATGTTAGACCTATGCTGTTTCCTCTGTCCTGATAGGCTAGCAGCTTAACTTTTTATAACAAAAAGTAACTATATTTGACTCCATATACATTTTCCTACAAGTCCTGAAGATGGAGGAATGTAAATAAAATTCCCTCAGGTGATAAATAAATTATCTTATGCAATGAATTATCATATCCAACTTCAGGCACAACATAAGGCATATTGTCTGCAGCAAATTTTTGAATTAAAACATCATATGAATAACTAACATATAAAGAAAAAATCAATGAAATATATCGGAACATAAAAATTGCTTATGGGTCTGACAAGGTCTCTGCACTCACAGTTTCTCAAATAAAGTGAATGAAGAATTAGAACAAGAATAATTAGAACAAGTAATACAACGAACTGAAACTTCACTTACACTAGAGCTAAAGGTGACACTTATTTTCTCAATTATATCAACAAAGATTTCCTCCCTCTTTCTCCCCCCTGGTTCATTTGCCACAACAGATTTTGTAACTGCGGTCCCAGGCATTCGTTTGGTTCCTTGCTGCACGAAATAAAAAATTGCTGGCATCAGGATATCACATTCATAATCAGCCAGCTTAAACTATATACCAAAGCATAATAACTTAATACCATGAACAAGGATGCCGGACCAAGGGGAGGCAAACGTGCAGCATCAACCACAATTGGTTCATTGAATATATAAGACTTCAAAACTTCAGTCGATGTCGTTTGAACATAGCCAAAATCCTGCAAACAGAACAACACACATGGGCACATAAACCACCAAAAAAATTACAGCCAGGATAGTGTGAATGCACAAGTTGTCACCAGAGAAAAATCATCAAATGTCCTAAAAAACATTATATGGGATGTTATTCTACAACAAAAATCGGACTAGATTTAATTTTAATAATGGGGCATTGCCTTCTAGGCTGTTTATGATTGACATATTACTTGAATGTTAATTCTAACAAGCAAAAGTTCAAAGAAAGATAGCCGTTAAATACCAATCCATCAAATAAAGAACAATGTACAAGGATACAAAGTAAAAAAGGTGAACATGCTATGGTTGAGGGAAATGCAACAAGCACTTATTCAATAATACTTACTATGACTTCATCAAGCAGCTCATACACAAGTACAAAATTTTTTCGTAAGGATTCTTCGTTAAGAACACCAAGATAATCTTTGATGACGCGTGCAATCCTCTGCAGAAGTTCCAGAGCTAAGGAAGGGGACAAGTTGATCCTTGTGGTTGCAACAAAAAGCAGGCCAACCACCTTCACATGAAAGTAGTTTACACCATCTAGATTCTGTCGAAATGATGTGGAAGAAAATAAAGTTAGTCCCAGCGCTCGACTCATTTGTTATGTAGTACAATGCAAGTCATTAAAAAATGTAGCGAAAAAAATATAAATGGATTGGAATAATAATTCCCAATGATAGAACAATTCACTTCACAAAGTAGAATGCCAAATTATGAAATATACGAGTTTAATTCACAACATTTTTCTTACAAATGCACACCATCATAGAAATGAAGAAACAAAACATCCATGCTAATCATGTGGTCTGAGATGTTAAATTTAACATCGCTCGCTGCTGTTGGTGAATAAAAAGGTAGGAAATACCCACAAAGACAGGAGGAGCTTCCTCTTTGCCATCTTCCTTCCAGAACTTCACTTTGCGGAAAAATATCTCTGCACTTCCTTTCTGTACATCACTACGATCTGCATCATAGGCAACATTACACTCAGGAAGAAATAAAGTTTCGAAGGAAGCAAAATTAAATGGAAACCAATCAGAAAAGGATAACAAATTACAAAACAATCTAAAGGAAACTTTGTGATTGCCAAATTTCTATTGAGTTGACCTATCATTTTGAGACCTAATCTTCGTTTACAGAGGAAACTCTGTGATTTCTAGAGGAACCAAAGTAAAAACATTGAATATATAGTTTTATACGAAAGCTCGATACCAGGATAATTTCAATGCATGTCCTTTAAATCTCCTAACAAATCCCAGAAACTACCAAAAATATATATACCAATGTAAAATCTCCTCAATCAGATATCTAGCAACAGTGGAAGTCGAACTAATGCCAGCTTTAGGTTACAGATCTCCAAACCATTAAGAGAATTAACTCAATTAATTTCAGGAAGAAACATATAACTAAGATCGTCTTCCTTCAGTAAGCTCAATCAGCGAAAACCCCAAAAAAATTGCGAAAGAAATGAAGGTAAGGAGAAATAAGTCCTAATCAACACAATACTGAAGAATTAGAGAAAAAGGATGAAGAAGAAAAATCGAACGAAAGCAAACACAATACTGAAACAATGCACGTAATTCTTCTATTTCAACAAGAACATCAGTAATTTGGGGATAGATGATCTACACAGCGTGCGAGGAGAGAGAGAGAGAGAGAGAGAAATGAGCGTACAGTCTCGGAAAACGATGTTGTCGCCTCTCTGTGATAGCACGAAGAATTGAGAGATCATTGATACGATGAAGACGATGATCAACAGCTACCACCAAAACCTCGCCTGTATTAAGAGAGCTCTGTTGAATTCTAGATCGACTGATTGAAGAAATTTCTCATTGTCTTTGAAGGCGAAATTTTGCAATTTGGCCCCCTAAAAGTTATGTTTTCATATATAACACCTCTATATTTTAATAAAACAAAACTTCACCCATCTTAGTGCATAAATAAGTCCATAATGGAAAATTTTCAAATCGCTCAAAGTTAAATGATTTTGTTTTTTTTTTTTTGAGAGACAAAGTTATTTCATTAAATTAAAATCCACAATAATGAGATCATTGTGTTACAAGGTTAAAATTTATTTTAAAAAATCAACATATATATTTATTTATTTTAGTTTATTGCGATGAATTGAATATTAGTGTAGCATTTTTTAGTCACGTTGTGCACGATCTCCTTTTTATTTTTTATTTTTATTTTATTTTTTCTCAAAAAACATTCACCTAATTGTGATGAATCAATCCATGGCAAACGTAAAAAGATGCTCGATTCCGAGACTTCAAACAAGATCGTTTTCGTTATTGCTAGTGTCGAAAACAGTTCTAAGAGATGCTACAATGTAATACAAAAACCTCTACAGTATTCCATTTGTAATAATAATATTCGCATTCTAATAACTCAAGAAATATCAACAGAAATCGAAGAAATAAAAAGGAAACGAATATAAATACGGGGAAAATATAAACCACGACCGCTATCATCATACATGAGCAACATAAGAATTAGCCTGAGTGACGTATCTCACCCAACGATACGGGTTGGAAATTCCGGTCTTCTTTGCTATCCATACACTCTTCACCTACATCAAACAAAACTTTATTTTTCAGACAAGCCCTTAAGTAAAAAAAAACAATAGCAACCAGATTTTCCTTAAAATGAATGAAATAGTATACATCTCCAGGAAATTAAAAAGAAAATGGAAATTTAGTTGACACCGAAAATAGGGAGTAGTAATCACATCTCATTTTGCCTTTAAACCGTTTCGTTTTATTTTATCAATTAATTCCAAAAGTTGAATTCATAAATCACGCTCGACGGTAACACGTTTTGAGATCAAACTAACATATAAATAAATGGAGCCATAGCGAATAACAAGGCGGAATGCAACACTATTTACCTCCAGCCTTGAAGGATTATAGTTAGGTATTGTGAAGGTCATACTCACGGGCCCGGCTTCTTTACTGATATTTCCTGTGTTATCGAAGCAACAATCAATAGCATGAATAATAATTCATCAGGCAAAAATACTAAGAAATGAATTATATGATCAAGCAACTCTATAACCATACCATCTAACTCTTGTGAAAATTTTAACTTTGCACGTAGAGAATGCTCTGACCCCCCGACAATCTGTTAAACACCGGCAGTTATTAGGCACTTTGTCAAAGATACAAGTAACTATAATAATCGATACGCCAAATAAAAAAAGAAAAAAAAAAAAAAAAAAAAAGCAATACTTTCTCCACACTCCATTCGAGTCTCCCCTGTGATTCGTTGAAATCGGCATTCTGCTCAACTATTCCACGTTCCAAGTCAAAATTGACTCTGAAATACAATTCGAAGAGTTTGGTATTTCATATGCAAATTAAGAAACTAAATGAATCGTTAAACCACCAAAATATGCAGAGCAGAAATCATGATACAAAGTGAGAAAATAATTAAATTTGGCCAAAATCGTATTTTTTAAACCGAAAATTCACCTGGTTGTACATGCTGGCAACGGCATTTGTACTAAAACTGTGTTGGCAGTTATGATTGAAGGAAACTCAGCACGGATTTTCAAAATCACTTCAGCCTAAGATGAAAAGAGAAAATTAAACTTAATAGTTTTGTTATAATCTTATACAACGTAACCATCTGAAGCTCGTTAAGCTATAACCAGATTTTCTCAAATTAATCACCCCAAAGATATCTAAGTGGTCAAAAAACCCTATATACCTCAAGTGATCCCGCTTCTTCAATTAAGGTGTTAATAATAAACGGAGGCTTGAATTCCTGGGTAGTGCGATAATTCATGACAGCAAATTCTTCATCGGGTGGTACCTAATTGACAAAAGACAGATCAAGAATATAATATTAAAGAGTGAAAAAAAAAAGAATCCCAGAAGAACAACAACCATTGACAGAGTAAGCACTACTGACCAGACTCAATATTCGATCAACATCAAAACGATCCATACGTACAGATTCGTGGAAATGGCAATCATCCAAAATAACTGGTCTCATCCGTGAAGAACCACTATAGTCTGCTCGAAAAAAACAGATTAAAGACTTGAGTTCAAGAAAAACGACATACAATTTTCAAGAATCGTATTCATATAGACTTTATACATTGACATGCAAATAAGTGATGTTAGCGTAATATCGCCTTTATGAGCATACCATTATTTGGTAGTCCGCCTTTTCCAATGTATAGCTTATCGCTGAGAGCTAGTGCAATTTCTTGATTTCCAGTTAAATAACTTTTCGTTTGAATGGTTCCATCAATTTCAGAAGTCAATACACAACCCTGTTCAGCATCAGTTTGACCTTGGCTTAATTCAATTTTTGAGCAACATACTAAATGAAAAAAAAACAAATAAACAAAATCTCTATTGAAGAAGGAAAAATAAATTATTGTATCCAAAAATTCGAAAGCACTGAAAAAAAAAGCATAGGTCATTGAATGAAAGGAAAAGTATGACTTACGGTAGAGCTGAAGGTGACACTTATCTTCTCAATTATATTAACAAAGAGTTCATCCCTCTTTCTACCTCGACGCTCGGCGGATTCTGTAACAGGTGGTGCTTCCTCTTTGCCATCTTCTTTCGAAGACATTACTTAAACTTCGCGGAAGAATCTCTCCGCACTTCCCCTTTCTGTAAACAACCACGATTTGCAGCGTTGAAACACAATTTTAGAAGCAATAGTAAAATGGAAACCAAAAAAAAGAAGATCAACATCTATTACAGATTCAGAGTTGACTGATCATGCCAAAAATATTATTATTTGAAAATACTGTAATACCCTTACTTATGAAAAGAAAAAATAAGACACAAGGCTCACTTCACGCTTTACCTTTGGTGCTTCCTCTCCCTCTTCTTCAATCTCTTCTTCCTAATTTGCTAGCCTCCCTCCGGCTGCCATGCCGGAAAACGCCGCTACATCCACACCCGCAATTCCGCCTCCGATTTCGACACGTAAATTTCGATTGTTCCCCTTAAATTCGACACCTCCCTGTGATGTCGAAATTTAACATGCACATATCGAAATTTTTGAATTCGATCTACAAACATAACTCGAATTTTCTGCAATATTTCGACACTTAAACACTTAAGTGTCGAATTAAAAATTGACATTTGTGAGGCGGCAATGGAGGACTTCTTTTCCGGCGGCGATGGAGGACTTCTTTTTTCGACGGCTATGGATAACATATTTTACGGTGCCGACGGAGGGATTATTTTCCGGCGGTGGAGGCGGCGACACAAGCTTCATCGGTGTGTGGGCGAATTCTCGGCGATTCCGGTGAGCTTGAAGTCCGTGTCGTCTGGTTGTGGTCTTGTGTGTAGGAGGAATTGGCTTTTAGGTCCTCTTTCAATAACATGAGTTGGGAGGGTAATATTTTGGTATTTGATATAGGTTGGTCTTCCTCTTAGAATTTTTCCGCTTGCAAATAGCCAGCCCCTATTTTCAAACTACGATTTTAACACAATTACTTAATTTAATACCGTTTTTTTTTCTCCCAAATTTACCCTTACAAAGTTGAAACTTGAATGGCAAACGTTCTTCATAAAATGTGTTCCAAGTTCTAACATAAGTCAATGGTGCATATCTAAGTTATCTAACAATCGAAAATAAGTAAATAGCCGACGCACATACACGCGTATGAACCACGACCTTGTACTATAACACACGCACACACACACGAACACGAACACAAAAGAGACTTAGAGCGTCTGGCATAATTAAATCGATAAAATAATTATCAACAGTAAGTTTGAGCAACGAACAAATGATATAATACATCTCTCTCTCTCATGAAAACAGTGGGAGATTGTAGTAGCCACTGCTGTATTTCTGTACACAAAAAAAACTTTACATCACCAGTCCAGTGGATTCACAAACTTCAGCAAGGCTCTTTAAATCATCGACTTCCCTGTCATACTGAACCAATCAAAAATATATCTCGTTAAAAAAACATGCGCACGAGATTAACGGGATACGCTAGTCTTCCAAAACGGTAAACTGATAAACATAGTAAGAGGTCAAATCAAATTCAGGACTTCTAGAATCATATATACGAAAATTGATTTTTCTTTTTTGGACAAAAATAATATCAGACCTAAAATGAATGTAGAAACAATAAGTAAATAAATAAATATGGTACCTATAGCCGAATACAGTGAGAAGAACTATATCAGCTTTGCGTGCACTCAAATGGATGGAAACTTCCTTCAGCAAACTCGTGCATCCTGAAACGTTCAAGTATCTCAAAAGGCCTGAAACGAGAATAAATGTTTGAATAGAAAATTATGGTCAAATTCAACAAGAGGACGGATTTAATAAAATTGAGCAGGTGTAAACTAAGGGGGAGCTAATTAGTAGCATATGCTATATGCATAATGTCCCACATCAGAAAAAGAAAAGAAAACGACACCCAAAAGCAAAAGCGCAACAATAACACAAAAGACAACAAAAATAAAGTAAGGGCAGAGTTAAATATAGAGAGTCATAATACATACAGAATTGTTTCACGAGTACGACATAATCTGCGCTGATTGCCCTCCATAGCATCTAATACATTTGAAGTCTCTGGTCCAGCTGCTCCACCAGCCACAATGGAGGCGACTGGGGAATTTGGAGACCAGATCTGCATCCAATATAGTGGTGAATGAGATACCATTCCTTATAGAGATATAACTAACCGAAATATATATAACCCTTTCCCACCTTTATCGTGCTATCAATTCCACTAGTTGCAATAACACAATCATGTGGATGGCACTGTATACAGTTGACAACTGCAGATGGTAAGAATAAAGGCATTAGAAAATCATAAATACAATTAAATGAAGAACATAATCCAAACTATTTTTGTATTAGTTGTTCCAAATTCAATAAGCTTCACAACTTGCACCTAAAATTTGGTTCGCTGTGAGGAAGAGAACAAAGCTATACACAATACTATTCTGGGAATACAATTATACCGAGGGGCGGACATGTGTGTGTGTGTGTGTGTGTTGGGGGGGGGGGGGTATAGTTACTTTACCAGCATCATCTCCATGTAACATCTTTATTAAGCGGCCGGTTTTCTTTTCCCAGATAAACCATCTACCATCGTCACTTCCGCTGGCAATGTATTCACCTGGATACAATAAAAAAATCAACATAATACTATAATAAAATGCAATCTTCAAAGGGAGTTTCACTAAGGGATCAACTTTTCAGTTGTGTTTAGCCACGAATGACATTCCAAGTAAGGGTTCATTTAGATCTTACATTTGCTTGAGGGGAAAGTACAGGAAAATTCTGTTTGTTCTCATATTTATATTTAAATATTTCACCGGAAATGTTATGAGAGTCTAAAAATGATTAAAAAATTAGATAAAAGAAATCACATGGTCAATGAAGTCGAGAAAATTTATCATTCATGCCGAGTAAAAAGATTTAGAAATGATCCGGACACTAAACGACAGGAGTACAAAGGTATCTTCCTGTCTTTCTCTAGTTTCATACATTACTGAGCATTCAGTATAATAAATATAATGGTGAAAGCTGCCTTGGGCAGAAAACACACACATATTTCCCTTTCTTTGTTTATTGCACAAGTATGATCCAGAAAGGTTGCATGTAAGATCTTGAACATACCTCTCTGGCCAATAAAACTAGCTTGTTTTATATCAGTGCCTATATTACAATGACCAACATATCTCTGCTTCATATCTACCGCCATCTCAGGCTGCAACAGAACATTAATTTGTTAAGATAATCTGGCGACAATATACTGCATTTTAAAAATGAAATCAGCAAAAGAATCATAAGCATTTCAATGTTGGAAGCATATATATATATATATATATATATATATATATATATATATATATATGATTATCAAACGTGATATAATACCTAAAATAATTCTAAATTTATGAAGGAAATAAGTATAGAAAATATTATGTTTCTGAGTAACACACAAAAGGTGAAGTGGCTTTATATAACTACAAGATAGAAATGAAAGGAAATTCCAAATACAAAAGAGGACAGTATTTAAGACTTATTGACAACAGTGAGAAACAAACACATGATAATTCACTCACAAAAACCAAAAACCAAAAACTGCACTACCAACCACAGAATTCTACGAACACACACAAAGTTGCAAACAGTGACCCAGGAAGACGCCACTAACACACCGCATGAACCATGATGGTATATCTAATAAAAAACAACATAATGGCCATCAAACAGTTCAATGCACAAACACACAACAGATGATATGAGAAAAAATCAAAATTATTTTTTTGGGTAAAACATAGAACCAGAAACCTGGTAAGGAGCTTCATTTTCACACGACAATAGAGGCCATTCACTAGATCCATTCGGCCTCTCAGTTTCCACAGCTGAATCACCTATCCTGTGAATCCTCAGATTTAAGTTTCTCGGGAGAACATCAGAGTCAACATCATACCCTCCTTCAGTAGATATTGATGTGTCAAAATCCAATTCCAGCTCTTCATCATATTCAGAGTCTTCTCTTTCAGGTCCATCTATTGAAGCATCATTGTCTCCTTCGGAATGATAGATTATGTCACTCAAAGAAAGCACTCTTCCTGCCCGATAGCTTGCCTTGGTTCCTCTATCACTCTCTGTGTTAGCTTTGTCAGCTTCAGCTATAAGTCAAGGGCACAATATTACATATCTAGAGGTGTACCTAATGAAAAGTTACCGCTAGCAAACAGATCCCACACCATGAGAAGTGAAGTTAGCAATTCTAGTGAAGAATGGACTTCAAAAGGATTTCCCACTCCATTTATAGACATATATTTTATTTAAGTTTTCATAATTGCATTGACTATTGATGGAGCAGTTTGATATCTTAAGCTTGGAGATAAAATTCAAAACAGAGTCACTTTGAAGTACTAAAAAATGTTCAAGATATCAACAAGAACAACAAGTATTGCGAACCTGCAGCAACATTCTTCTTAATACTCTCCACCCTCTCCATAATTTCAGAATCAGTTGGAGCTAGAGACCGGGATGTAATAGCAAATTCCAACGCTTCCTTATGTTTTTCCAACTGCAATGACCAAAAAACCAGAGCCATCAACATAAGACCCAGACGTAGCATACAGTAAATTCTCTTCAAAATGCAGCACGGATCCTATGTGATCAAGTATAAGTCAAAGGTCACACTAAGTCAATCGTTACGACAGATCAACCCATGTAACAGTCAGAAAAGTCAAGTCAGAAAACGTATATGACATGGGACGTCAGTCGTGGAATCTTGCCGACAAGACAGTTGCAGATCAAATCTGACCAATTCCACGTCTAGAAATTGTTCTAAAATTATTGGATTAGTTAAAGACTGTTAGGCATCAGACTGCCATTCAGTTACCAAGAGAAGTGCTTCAGCCATGCAAATCAGTGCCCTGGTTGAAGAAGGATTAATAATCAGAGCTCTATGACAGTCCCTGATAGCCATGTGCGAGTCACTTTTCCACCTCCGCTGTAAGAAAGAATAAAAAAGATTAACTGATAGAGGAAAGCAGCTAGAGCAAATGAAGCTGGATAATAAATTCCAACCTTGAGCAACAAGGATGCACGTATACACAAACACTCCTGCATGAGAGTTGGCCCAATTTCATGACCATGGCCATCCAAAACTTCATTACAAGCCTCAATTCCATAATAATAATCTGTGTCTGTTTTTAATGATTTTTCAGCAATCTGAACTAATTTCTTGCACCTATCAAGCTTAAATAGAGAAACACAACCATGCATCAGCACTCAAAATTATGAGCTCGCATATCAACATAAAGCAGAAAAGAGTGCATACTCCTGCTTTATTTGTCCGAGGAAAACCATTTGAGGATACACCAGAACGAGATGAATGCATTTCTACTCCACGTAGTAGGGGACTCGAGCTGATACGATTCGAGACATCCCCCGAAGAATACCTCATTGTACTCCCAGAATCTGTTGAAAAAGAAACTATTAGTGCGCAGTGATAATAGTTTCAGACATCATGGCAGTCTGATTCTAGATTAGATAGAAAATATTACCTTTACATAAATTCTAATTCGAAATTTGAAGTAGCTTAGAAAAACATAGCATATAGTAGTACACCATACAAAATGGATATATAAAGGGTAAATTAAAAACACCTATAAATTACCAAAAAAAAACTCTTGCTTGCAGAATTACATTTACCCCCTCAAACTGGAGTCAGAAGTTTTAATAAAAATGGTTAAATGTAGACCTCATTTTCTCTGATAGCATTTTAGATAGAAACATAGTTGAGGCCACGAATAGTGGTTCAATAGATGATGAAGAAAGGGAACACTGAAAATGAAGAGACAATATATACCAAGATTGACGTCCATCAGGTAAACATGCTCCCCACTATAACTAAGAAGAACCTCCTCTCCATTAGGACTAAAAGTGACGTGAGTGAGATGCAAGCTAGAACGACCCTGGCAAGAAAGATGCGACCATAAAATTGCCACAAGTCAGCTTTTGCTCCAGAACTCACAGAATAAATTCATAACAGAGACACGTCACCAAATCTACAATGTATATATATATTATATATACATATATATCATTATATTGTATCATGGACTTACAAGGTCAGAGAGATGCATCGGGCAAAAGTAGTTCACACAAGGAGGTGGCTGCAACTTGTACTGACTAGATGATAGTGGGGGCAGCATTCGTCTGTCATACAAACGCGCAAATGTATCACTGCAATCATTAAGCACAGTAATTAGTGGATGCACCATAATAATAGGATACAACTGAAGTAACTATAAGGTACCTGCCACCAACAAGAAGTAAATGAGGCCTAGTGGAACTGATATCGAAAGACTTCAGAGCAAGGGACTGCTTAGGAGGATCTGCTAATGATTTCTTAGCTCCCAAACGCAAATCAAGCTGCAATCAAGTAGTACGCATGGCCAAATTAAAAAGTGGCAAAAGAAGATATGTTGGGAATGTCTGTTGCAAACAAAACTGACAGGAAGAATATCCTAGGTTTCAGTTTTTCGGCATTTGAAACAAGACTTCCAACTTTTTTATTTTCCAAATTTTATTCAAGAAAGCGAGTGATTTGCTGTGGGAAGAACAAGAAGGGGAAAAACAAGTATGCAAGGAGTAAGAACTCACAAGGATATTGCGACATTCTTGATGAGAGGACCCCGCAGGAGGACAAGAATCACCCTCACGGAAATCATGCTGCCTCAATGTCCCGTCTTCACTGGCACTCCAGACCACATTAGGGTTTCCGACCTCCACCTAGAACAAGAAACATATATTTACAAGCAGCGAACACATTGACAACATATAATCAATTACGAGACAGAACAAGGAGTTCACATTAAAAATAATATATAAAAAAATAAAGAAGTAGCTTACAGCTAATTTTTTAACCCTCCTTGTATGACACTGAAACACTGCTGACGGGCTGATAGCTCTCTCCTCCAGTCCACTCTTCCTCAAACGGGACAAATTGAAGAGGCGCACCTACGATGAACAGATATGACCTTAACTAAGGAATTATAAACCACTCAAAGTGAAAAGTTCGCACAAATTCATAATCTGATAACATGAATACCTTACCTCGGCATCAGCCGCCCCAGAAACAACTAGTTCATCTGAAGTTTCAGGGACGAATTTTGCACAGAAAATGTTAGCAGAATGACCAGTCTCAATGGATTGCATAAGTTTCCGGCTAGAATAGGACCAAATATTAAGCTGCAACAGATGCAACATTTCTAATTTTCAATAATAGGTAAACATTGATACAGTTATATCAATAAGTCAGGTTCATGGGCCACCAGAATAAAAAAATAGCCATGGAACAAAACTATTCATAAGAACAAAGTGATCACGTCAATAGTAGCAATTGTCATTATTACATCTTCCTTGAAACATAAAGAAATATAACACACACAACTAGGTCAGCATTAAGAAAAACCACTCTCATGTATATGTTGTAATTTGAAGTATCGCCTTTATGCACACAAAAATAAGTATGTTACCGTACTAGTAATCTTCAACCTTCATATATAAAATACAAGACCAGGCAACCACTGTAATAACCTCATATATTTGAGTGAATATGCATATAAGGTTATGTTCATCACTAATTCACTTAAATAGTATACTCATGTATAATTAGACTAGGCAACCACTGTAATAAACTCATATGTTTGGGTGAATATGCATATAAGGTTATAGTATATATTCGTACTTGTGTGTCATCAGATCCTGATATCAACAGTGAACCTTCTGAATTCCAAGCTATAGTATTCACACATCCACGGTGACCCTGTAAAACAAAAACGTCCCGGAAAAAAGGACATTCAGATTGTGGCAGGTAACCAACAACGAAATCGAAGAGCGGATACAAGGATGCTGATTTCAAGCAATGCCATTAAAGTACACATAAGCAACTCAATATGGCAGAAACTACAGACCTCAGTAACTATTTCTAACAACAAAAAAATACCAAAAAAACATTTATGAAGGGATAAAATCCATTGAATGAAGTGGCCTCTAAGTACAAGGAAAATGCATATACATTACCTCCAGTTCTCTTTCCAGGGTCAGCCTTCGCACAAGTGAGGAGTGCATTTGGAGATCGTTATTAAAATCCTGAAAATGAAAGGACGGAAAAGTAAGTGCTCTAAAATCTCAAGCCAATAATATTGAAGTATGATAACAAATTATCGTAGTAGTCCCACAGAGAAGTAATCAACAGTAGTATTAAAAAAAAAAGTCCAATGCAAAGGTTCTATTATTGCTCGATGCATCAAATAAGACTTAAAATTAGATGATTTCTAACGGTTTGAGAAAATAATCTGCAAATCCCCATATCCACCTGCCCAAGTGCATAACCATTAACATCATCGGGCCATCCCACCAAGTGCTACTTCCCTAAATGGAACGCTTTAGAAATGTATACATTTTCCCAGCACAACATTGAGCATCATCACATATTCAAAAAAAAAAAAAAAAAAAAACAATCAAACCAGACATTATTATTATGTTGCCTTCATTCTCGCATTCCCCACCCCCAATAATTTATGCAAAACGTACTGTTATCAGAGGAAACCCCTAAGTGACACAAATATATACATATATCGCCCAGTAATCATAACTCACAACTCTAGCGAAATTCGTAAAATCATAGTAAAACGCAATCAAACAAAGAATATACGAAACAAAACCATTCTGAAATCCATTACAAAAAAAATAAAAAATAAAAAAAAACAACCGAATAAAATTGATGATCGAGGGAGAGAATAGAAACAGACATGGTGAGCGCGGAGAGTGCGGCTGTTAATCAAGTCAGTGATGTTGCCGTCGTGAAAGCAGATGGAGTAGTCCATCTCAGACAAACCAGCGGCGAAGATCGTCGGTTCTCAGCTCACTATCGTACGCCAGTTGGAATTTCTCAATTTTTTCACGAACAATACCCTCGTCTGTATGCGCTATAGATACATACATTGTGTGTATATATATATGTACAACTGAGACACGTGTAGACAACTTGAAGCCGCTTTGTTGCTCACTCAGCCCATCAAATTTCCGATTACGCACAGTCAGCTGATTCGTTCCCAAATCCCATTGATTGATATAGTAATTAATTTGGCCTATATTAAACCGGACCGAACACAAAACAGGACAAGGTATAACCCGGGTTAAATCCGAGTTTTTATTTTTATTTTTTTAATTACTTTATTAATTTTAATATTTCTAAATATATATTTTCTAATGAAATGCTATTTACGGTTAGAAAATTGATATTTGCGGTTTATAACAAAACCTCCAAAACTTTTCAAGAAAATCCAAAAACCCCCAAACTGCAAATAGCAAAAAAAAAAAAAAAATTCGAAAATTCGAAATCAAGCTTGAAGAAGGGTTCGGCTTCGATTTTTTTATGTAATTTCGACTCTTTTATGTGAAATATGCATTGAGTAGGCCGATTACGGAACCAATTTCATGTTAAAAAACCCTATAAATCGATTTGTAAGACTTTTTTTTTCCGCAAAAACATGTTGGAACGCTTCCCGGGCGTTCGTACACGCCTTGGGCGCCCATCTTGGGCGTTCAATTAAAAGAAAAAAAAAATTTGCACTAGACGCCCAACTTGGGCGTACACTGCATGAATGCGCGCCCAAGTTGCACTTTTACGCATTTTAGGGGGGTTTTGGATTTTTTTAGGAAGTTTTGGGGTTTTAGAGAGATAAAATATTTTTTGTTATAAACCGCAAATAGCAATTTTCAAACAGCAAATAGCAAGTCCCGTTTTCTATATATCCTTTTTTTTTAACCCTTTCTCCCTCCTCTTTCCACCTTCACTTCCCTCTTCACTGCACCATCTTCTTCTTTTTCCTCCCTAGTCCCTACATATGCAACCATACACACCCTTTTCCGGCAATCCACGATCACCGCCAACGCAATGTTTTAGATGAAACCCGGTTCATTGGCTGGTTTCCGGGTTAACCGGGTGCGGCCGGTCGAACCAGGTTATATACAATTGGGGGTTTTAATTTACCCGGTTTTAGTTGTCAGATCGGACATGTTATCACCAGAGCTAAGTCACCGGCGAGGTTTGGCACCGGAGTGGTGGCAGATAGGCTTTCGCGTAACTTTCCTCTCCCTTCAACTTGTTTCGAATAAAAGCTCTTGTTTTCTTTTCTATGCAATATGATATATAAATATGTAGGGGATTATATGCAACATGATTTTAGTTTCACGAAAAATAAATAAATTAATTCCATCAATGATATAAATTCCATCTAAAAATCTCTAAATACATAAATAGCTTATAACAAATCAGACAAAAAAATTATTTCATATTTGTCAACGTTGGAATAAACCTATACAACAGAACCAAAACATCTTCTCCAAACAAGCCCTTCATCAATTTTGCTCACCGCCATTCTTCATTACCCGAACTTCGTATTACCTTGTAGCATTCTACACAGCACAAAAGAATCTTTATTTGTCAATTCAAATGTGAGAATGCTGACATCATCATCTGGAAAATGTTCTCGGAGGGAATTTAGACTGATCTTTTTCCCCCGTTGGAAAGCTCTCGGATTTTCCCTTTTCGAGATTCGGAGGCACTTCCGATTTCCCTTCTTTATCGAGATTTTGTTGCGTTTGTCCGTTCGCGCTGTGAGCTAGTTCTTTGTTCTCGGGTTCCGAGGTTGTTTTCTTTGATGATGATTGTTTGTCTTTGGAGAGTTTATGATGTTTGTTGTCTGAGTTTTCGACCGAGGACTGGCTATTGTGGTCCGATGATTTTGTACCTTGTTCGAGGTTTTGCACAGGCTGAGACGAACTCCTGCCTTTGTCCAAATTATGGAGCTCGGACGCAATTTGTGAGCGTCGTTCCTTTAAGAAGTTGAGTCTGTTTGTCAGCTTTGACAGAGCAGAAGTGGTTGAATTAGAGACCTGGCATTTTCACCAAAATCAAGAATATCAAAATCGTGTTCTTTTTTATGAAATTCCGCTTAGTAGAATTTAAACGACATTTAACATTTCAAATCGAGAAAATACTACCTCGCCCCTTGTGCTCGACTTTCTAGACATGGAACTGATGGGCTTATTCGTGCTCGTCTCCACAGCTCCAGTGGTGGCTTTTGATTGTGTACCATCTGGTTGTAGGATCAGAGGCGCAGATATATTTAAAACCTCGTGTTTCTTATCTTTGTCACTCCGATAAGATTCGTGCTGTACACGGATTCATTAACCAAAAAAAAAAAAAGGACGATGAGGTATGACTGATAAAAAATAGTAGAACATACTAATTATATCTTCAAACTTCAAAACGAACTCTAGCTATCTTTTTCAAAGTTAAAACGATAAAAATGCTACTGATTATCAACTGAAAGAAGTCGGAGAATCAATCGACGTAAATTCGACGGAACTGAAATGGGTATACCTTACTTCTTGAAAAACTCTCGGAAGCACTTGAGATGGCTACTCTTCCATCTATATGTTTCTCTTTCCTGAATCCACAATGAAAGAAAAAGAAAACACACTAACATCTTGAAAACTCAGAAGTGCACAAACACTTGAAAAAATTAAAACAAAAAAATGAAAAATAAAATAAAAGTCTTGTTTGGTATTTTCTCTCAAAGGTAGAGAAGAATATTAAAGTATGTGCATCGTTGCAAAGGGAGGGAGGGAATTTCCAATTAAGGTAAACATCGAATATTTTTTAGTAATCTAGCCTATCTTGGAGATAGCTTAAACGTAGGCAGACATAATTAGAAAATTATATTCTATCACGTTGATAGATGTCTTATATTTTTCCGGTTAGTCATGCAAGAGTTAGGGGAAACACAAAATAACAAGTACGTAAGGAAGAAAAGTTATTCTCACGACTTCGTTTGATGATTTGGATTCTGATGAAGCTGGTTGACTCTATCGTGTACAATCCTGGAATTTTGTTCACGCTGTTGATTAATCTGAAATTGAAGATCATCGGTCTTCTTCTTTAAATTTATAACATCTGCCTCCGCTTGAGCAATTTCCTCGAGATCTGCCTTCATCTACAGAACCGGAAAGTTGGTTATTTATTAACCGAAAATTACATCGTCAGATGACAGCGAGGCACTCTACCTTTTCGTCAACAAGAGAAGAAACGGATATAGGTAATTCTGTTACTTTGAGTCCAGCTTCAAGTGCCGCCCTCAAATCCATCTCCTTCTGTAACTGCTCTTGCAGTTTTGCCACCTACAGTGCAATTTCCACTTGAGTCTACTTTTATGTTAAATATCATTTGAACTGATATTCAGACAAGACAAAGAAGGGTTTCGAAATATTCATTAAAGTTCTTACATCTTTCTCGAGAGCTATGCGACATTCATGCAGATCATGCTTCCGCTTCTCAAGTTTTTCTTGCAGATGTGAGTTAGCCGAAGCCTGTTATTGAATTCAAGAGAATTACATAAGCCAGAACAAAAAACTAATTCAGACTTCAGAATATAAATAAACGCTTAAAGCTCTACCTCACTAGAAATTTTGGTCTGAAGATCGGTTTTAATACCCTCGAGCTTATTGATTTCATCCCTAATAACAAAGCCAACTTAGTGTGATAACCATGTGGAACAAATTTTAGTTAAGACAAAGGAAAATGCTGCATAACAAAAAAATCCTACAGCAATTAGTGTCATCTGAGTTTACAAACTTATCATGTTAAAGCAGCCAAAAGGAACAATTGATTTTTTTTAATAAATTTTTGACGTAAATGAAAGAACGTTATAAAAGGTATTCACACTAAGAAGAAATTTATGATTGTTGTAATTGTTACGTAATAACTCAATTGAGCTAAAATGTCATCGAAAAGTTGCAAGTAGAGCAATTATTTGCTGATGGAAGATCATAACTATAGCAATACTTTAATTCAGACATATTAAACAAACACAACTTAATGGTTTAGAATTTGATTGGTGGTGAAATATTTCACTTACTCCTCTTCAAACTGAACATCAATGGATTCCATGGAAAGATTCTTCTTTGCCTGAACTCAAACCAGATCAAGCGAGTTTCGTAAAATGTCCAAAAACGTAAAAGTTTCATGATCAGTTAAATTGTTTCAGAATATGGATCTGTGTATACGTATAACTGTTAATCGAAGAAAAAAAATGATATACTCACAGGAGTACGTCCCCAAACAGTGGGTCTCCGAGCACTGCGCGCAGCTGCATATGACATTTCAGAAGACAATTGAAGTGCTGATTCTTCAACAGGATCAATCTCTAATTCAGAGTAATCTGATTGCATTTTTGCATCATTGGAACTCGGAGAATCGTCACTTCTTCTCCTACTATCATGTCGAAGAAATGAAGTTTGAGGTGGGGCCGATGGCAAATTTTGGCTGGTTTCAATAACATCATCCTTTTTAGGAGAGTTGGACCCTGAACTACAACTTCGAGAGACCTGCATTTTCAGCAGAATGTGTAAGAAAATATTCTCGAGGAAGGTGAAGGTTCTTATGTGGTTGACTATGTTGCTAACTATAATTATGCTGCACTGTTGTATAAGAAGGTGTAGATAAAATAAATTAAAACCTTTTTGATCAATTTTTTGTCACCAGTCTCACTAATCGTTGGGCTTGATTCATGCTCAAGATCTTCTTCTACATCAGAACCAGATTCTTCGGTCACATCATCTTCATCATCATCATCATCATCATCATCATCGTCCTCATCAAAGCTCTCATCATCATCATCTGTAATTTCCTCGCTCTCACTTCCACTCTCTTCTGAATCAGTGTAGGGTTCATGAGTTACAGCACCATCCTGGAAACAATTAATTATATGGGTTAATTTATAAAAACATTAATAATTAAAAAAACGAAAAAAACAGAAATCACTGATACTACATTGTTGCACATGGATAACAGGATTATGCAAAGAAGATGACAAAAATAGCGAGTCAAAAAATTTGAAGCATACCCCAAATATATTCCCATATTCCTCAAGTAAAGTAATAACGATGGCTTGAGCATTATTAGCAGCAGCAGCTGCTTGCAAAAGTTGAACAGAGCCATCACCTCCCACATCAAGACCATTATCTAGATCACAGTCACCGGCAAGAAGAGGGCGAAGAAGTAAGGGAGACATGCAAGCTGCTACAGCTGATACACTCATTCGGTTCACTGCCTTGTTAGAAGCCACTGCTTGCATTGTCATAAGAATTCTGATAGAGGCGCAAACAAAATGGAAATTCAACAGACTTAAAAACAAACATATAAACTTGAAATGAAAAGTGAAGCAGGCTTTGGTAAGCAAATATTTATTAAAAAAGAATTACTAAAGAATATTAGTTTCGTAAATAAAAAGATGTAAAAGAACATTGAAATGTGACAGGGATTTAGGACTACCTCTGTAACAAGCGACGATTTGGCTCCGGAAATGTTTCACACACTGCTGTACGCATAGCATTTACTCTCATGCTACGTTCAGTTCCTAATCATCACCATAAATTGCCCACATTAAAATCTAAATGATAAGGGGGATCCAAATGTAGCGACTTTATATTGCTATTCAAAATCCCACAAAAGCCTGAATATCTAGCTTAATCTTCCCCAATTGTTGAAATTAGTATATTTTGCTATTTTTCGGCAACTTATTAAAGTAATATCTCTGTTACAGTAATATAAATACTGGTTATCCAAACCAATTTAGTTGTATCACACAGATAGTACAAAGTTCTGATCTATCAATAGTCTCTCTAAATAGATAGAAATGTTTTTATTATGCAATACACACAGGAGAAACAGAGGTAATAAACCTGCTATTTACTTTTGTCTTCAAGGTAAGTTATCCAGTTACATCTCAGAACTACAAACTTTAAAATTTCAGGTTTAAAAATGGAAGATAGCTTGAAAGAAGATTCAAAATACTAGGATTTATTTATTAAAAAAAAACTAAATACTGAAACGACAAACTTACGGTAAGATTCAAGGAGAGCCTTGCAGCAAGAAGCAGGAACTGGTGGTGAAGGCAACTCCCGAAGAACATACTGGTCATGAACCACAAAAGAAAGTATTGAATTGAACTACATCAGAAAACTCCAAAATCAAATGTTTGTACACCATTATGAAATACCTTTATACAGTCAGCTATTACATGTGCATCCTCATCGGGTGAAAACTCATTTTTTCCTGTTTTTTTTATTGAAAAGGTATCATTTAGTATTTTGATAAATACCTTATGCAGAATTAATGAAATATATAACTGCAAGCTTCAGAAGATGCACTGTTTCACATTATATCGCATAATAACAAGGAGATGTCATATAACTGTTAAAAGTATGCACTGCATTAGCATGACAGAGAAAGAGATAAATATTTCTGCGTAAGTGCCTCGTAAATATGTTATAATTCATCGAACAAAACAGGGAGATATTTAAGGCATCGCAAATCTTAAGTAGGTTCAGAAACTTTAGCCCAGATCTTTACTAGGGAAGAGAAATTCTCAATTTCTGTAAATTACTTTAAAAATGTAACATATATCATGAAACCTATGCATCAAAACAACCAACCAACCTTTTTCGTATTCGTGTATTCGACGTTCAACATCTTCAACATCAGCAGCTTGCCTCAAGATGCCTTCTGTTTTGACTCCTAGAAAACGACTTTTGCAGATCAATACCAACCAAAAGGGAAGTCATAATTCCACATAGTGTGAGTATATGAGTGAAAATAGGCATAGCATGTCTTAGCTTAGCGCATAGGAGAAGTGCGTATGGTTGCCTCATGCTAATCATTCTAACTTTAATTTTTAAAAGATAAATGCATGTAAGGATTTTCCCAAAAAGCTGTAACAATGTCATTAAAACACCGAAAACGTTAAATTTCCCCTTTATGACTTACGCCACCATAATCTAAAGTAAACTTCTCTTATCTTGTGTATGTTTGAAATGCATTACATATTAATTGGGAATAGTGCATTTCCCTTCAATGGTAAAACGAATAAAGGAAATTTTGTGTCAAGGATCATCTAGTGGAATATATGCCAAATGTAATTTACTCGAACGAGTTTAACATAGCATATTGTTCCATGCTTTCCATTTGAGCCACTGATTCAGAATGCAAGACATGCAAAATATGACTTGTGGCAGTTACTGTCTTTTCACTGATAGAATTAATTGTTATAAATAAATACCTTTTACGAAATTGAACTACTTTATTCAATGTTGCACTATAAGAAAATTCAGGCCAACATGAATATGTAAATAAACAGAGCATGAAACCACTTCTGAGTCCATTAGTACAATGAAAAGGAGGCTCACCGTGCTCTTCAAGAAACCTAAGAGCTTTTTCCAAAAAGGATGGAGCGCCGTCTATATCTTCCAGAGCAAGTAAAATTGGTCGGCCGATAACCAGGGATTTAACTGTTTGTCTGTCTTTGGCTAAAAGCAAATACAAAAATAGCAGAATAGTAAGATTCATATTTCATGCCCGACAGCCAAAAGCCGAAGCACAGAAGTAATAAGGTACTAAAGTTCAATTATATCCCCCGACCGAGCCCATAATCAACCCATAACACTCCACAAAAACATCAAATAAAAATAATATAAATGAAAACAAAAGTAAAGAAGTTAATCGACTGGTTGATATATATATATATATATATATATATATATATATATATATATATATATATATATATATATATATATATATATATATATATATAAAATGCATGCATCACATTAAAAAGAATAACCTACCACTATCTAATGGTATAATGTTTAACCTACATCACAAAATAATAACACATTGAGGTAGTGAGAGCTTACACAGTTCTAAAGAAGCATCAGCTGCATTGGACTGATCATTCCTGAATATACCCTTTTGTCCCACAACAAGAGCAGCATTAGGGGCATTCGCAAGGGCTTCCTCAAGCGCAGCCTTCCATTCATGCAAATCCTCAAGTGTTTCTGCCTGCGCCCATGTAAATTAGATGAGTGATGATTATGGTAGCAGAAAAACAACAGAGTGACGGTAAACTGAGCTTGAATTTTTTTTAAGAAGCTTAAAGCCAAAGCTAAAGTTTGGTCAAATAAATGCATACAGTTTTACCTTAAGTGTGAAAGCTCGACCGTCGCGACCATCAGTGAAGAGCACGGTGAGCAACTTCTTATCTTCTTTGACTACTACACTGTAAATGGATACAAAAAAGGAAAAAGTCAATATTCCTTGTGGCTGGGAAGTAAGGCAAATGTCCAAATTGATAGGCAACTAAAAACCAAAAGCATGACAACTAAAATAAAAAGTAATTAAAATAGTAAAAGCCAACCTGCCTGAACTGTTGAGATCAATGCCTCCAAGGGTTAAGTTTACTTCACTCCACTTTTGAGGGACAGCGCTCTTGAGGAAAATTTTTAAATAGACAACAGAAAATTTAACATTTGACGAGAAAATCTTATACAACGCATAAAGAGATAAAAAATAAATAAAAAAATGGAAAAGAAGCAACTCACCGGGTCACTTCTGTAGAAGACCAAGGAGGTTTGAGTTAAAATAAACCACCGTTTCTTCCATGATGTCCAGCCAATTCCTACATAGAGGAAAAAATATTGAGGAAAAATATTGGCCACTGTGAAGAAACACAGTTTTTCTCCTTATAAGTTATTTAGTAAGGATTATTTTGGAAACATAGAATGCTTCCTCGGTACCAACGCACTATATTATTATAGGTTTTGGTGCACTTCATACCACTTAAATCTAAACTCATTCAGCAAATAGAAGTATCATAACAAACAAATGTGAGGAAGGGACCAAGAAGGATGTTCACGCTTGGCGATTCGTCATTTGTTCTTTCTAGTAGAGAAAAGAGCAAATGGAATGGCAAACAAACCTTTCGATGATAAAAATAGTGGCCCGCTTTTAAAAACCTGCAAGATGACGTAAATGAGAGAACTAGAATAAGCTGATTGTTCCAAATATATAAAGCAAAAAAACAAAAGTTAGAAATAACCAGGAGTAAAATATCAATGCCCTAATATCAATCCTCACGCTTTGGTATCACTCACGTATAATTCATAATCCTCAAACGAGAAGAAGGCTTTACAATGTCAAAGACCTATTCCATAGTTAAACCAAGAGTGTTTTTATCTAGTTTTTGGTAAACATTCTTCCTAAGTTAACCCTCAACGGCCAACGCATAACGTGTGCTGCCTGAAGCAGCTATCACCTTTGAATATGTAGAAACCATCTTAATTAGTTCTTACGCAAATTTATCAACTATCTGTCACCACCTTGTAACATGTCCAAATTCATGATTCTATCTCGTATTTTGTCCGAAAAATTGAGCTTAAAGCCACATCTCTAAGCCTGACTAAAAAGTAATCTCCTGAGGCTATAGGCCTGCCATCCTGGGAATTGCAGGCATATGATTCAGACTAATGTAAACATTAACGCTTATCCTCCACAATGCAGAAATTTTCACACCTAGTCTTCTATTTCATATGCAGCAAAATTAAACCTCCGATTAATAGGGGGGGAAAACACGATACGCTAGAAAAACGAATTTAGATATGCAAAATTTTGAATGAAAAAATACCTTACTCCCGCCATGAAGAGCGGGGCCTGGTTGCGCAGCGGGTGGAGGAGGCGGCTCAGTTTTTCCGCCACCACCTTCCACCTGAAATTATCATGCACAAAATTCACATTTCCGCGATCATCATCGTCATCAACAAACAACCGTCAGATTTGGGAAGACGTACCTGCGAGGGATCCGCTGCTACATTCAGATTCGTCATCTCGCAAATTATGAACGGATTAAATTAATGGAACCCATGGAATCAGAATCTGCAAAAATGCATGATGAATCTTCAATCAAAGCTCAAATCTGATTCATATTCTCATTGATTTGCTTTAACGGCGTTCACCTTTTCTCCTTACATTAATCTAAGAAAATGCACAAATTCTGAGAAACCGGGTATTCGTCACAATCACGAGTGCGGAGGAAAAACATCATACAAATGCGGGTGTGTATGTGGAGAGAGAAAGAGAGAGAGGAGAGAGAAAAAAAAAAGAGGAGAGGGAAAGAGAGAGAGCTTTTTTTTTGTTTTTTTGTTTTTTTTCTGTATTTGTATTTTGGGTACGTACGGTATTGATTAGTTGCCTAATTTTAATATTTAACTTTCTTAATTACGTATTATTAATTAAATAAATAAATCTGCCATTAATTCAATTTTATTTTTGTAGATTTAATTTTTTAGAGTTATTACATTCGATCTAACGTATGATTAATTAGTGCTAATCACAAGCCGAATGTCCAGCGGAAGCAAACTCGGTACTCCCAAAAACAGCGGGTGTTTTTTGCATGCTTTGTGGCTTGTATTTATTAGACGGTTAGACTAATAAACTTTCTAATTATACATTTAATTAATGCAGCTTAATCTACTTTACTAATGGCTGTTAGATTCAGAACATTGATTAATCACCGTTTATCTTATCCTCCTTTCTAATTGAAATATTCAATAATTTTTGGCAAGATGGAATTAACGGTACGCATTACTTAATTTGAATTAACGGTATGCATTACTAAAGTATTGTTTAATATGATGATAAATTTACAATACAATTAAACCTTTTCTTTTCTTTTTTATTATTTACAGACTATTGCACTGATAAATCGATTGTTTTTTTTTTAAATAAAATATATGTAATAATAAACTTATCTGAATTGATTTCTGTCCGTCTGCATAAATAAATAAATAAATAAATAAAAATATCTTGAATTTCTACAGTATTATATTATATTGAGAAAATTGAATTGTTAGTGCAATCACCTTGGAATTGAGATAAATAAATACGCAAATTACATAATAGTAATAAATTGCGGCGGTACAAAAAAAAAATTATTATTATTATTATTATTATTATTATTTACAACACAAAGTGATGATTCATATGCAAAACAAAACATTCCCTTTTGCTGTAAAGTTGGCTGTTCAATGTTTTCACATAAATTAACAAATGCAGGCACACACACAACAACACAATGCACCTACATTGCAGCATACAACAATATCTTCAACCATATATAAGAATATATTTTTTAATCTGCACACCTTAACATAAACACATGAAATGACACTGCAATAATATCTTTACGATAATAATTTTACGAGTGATAATCCTGCAGTGCACCGAGTAGATTCTTCACTGCACTGTCATAGTACATGAATCCCATGAACCAGAACTCGTGACCGTCGACAGATATAATCTGGATATATTTTTCAGATGCATTTGTTTTGTTTGTTGAAGGATTAACTGCTTTCAGTTGATACAACGGGATAACCACCTGCACCCATAAATGACCAATAGTATTCAGTTTATTCGTTCACATAATACATACATATATATATAGATATAAATATCCAAATATCATGTTAATAATCCACACGATACCATAATTAATTTCTACAGATGTAACTGCAATCATATGAAGGAACTTGGTGGTAATTACGATAAATATAATCGTGTCCCTCCAATAGTGGAAAATAAATAATAACAAACAGACACGTGTTTGCAAAACATAGAAAAAAACAAGAATGAGTTCTGATTTGTATCATACCTTATAATAGCTCCAAGAAACCTCGTCACCCACTTTGTACGAAAGAGGACTATCGCTACAAAATGCTACTTTTGCAGACGACAAATATAGGACTCCCACAACGGGACCCACAGAAGTAGACAAGTAGCACCCGTAAGTCTTGAGGAGTTTCTCCTCTGGGATATTTTCAAATGTATTCTGAAAGACCTTTTCATATCCCCCTTCGGCCAAAACCTTGGTACTTTGTGCTATTCTTCCAACAGCAGCATCTGCCAGGCTTGGGCCCGTTTTCACTGATAAAAATAAATAAATTAACAACGGAAAACCCTTACCGTGTTACTGACATTCTCCGATTTTAGTTTTGTCTTAACAGTTATTTGGTCCAAAGCTAAACTGTAACCTATTTAGTTTCCAAGTGACATAGGATTCCTCAAACTAAGTGCCACGTCTGTCTCGTGGGTCGTTTTCAAAGTTAAAGCATATTTAAGGATTACCACAAGACGAAAAGGGTTTCGTTGTTTCCAATATGTGCAAAATTGTGTTCGATGCATGTTAAAGTGTTGTAAGAACTACAATCGGACCTTGAAATGACCCCAATTTGACCTTATGATATCCACAGATAACAAAATCGAATTACAGTCTATGAAATGGCCAGTGATAAAAAAACAAAAAAAAAAATTAAGTAACTAAAGAAATAACAAAATTGAATCACGCTCATATCACACGGCTTGCTTATTTACGGACTTACTCCTAAATAAGCCAATACTTACTAGAAAACGCATATGGTCCAATTTATGTTTGTTGCGGTTTTCGCCATTAAACCTTTGCAATTGATCGAGTATGAAAACCAAAACCCGTGTATCTAAAATTTAGAAACTCGAAACAAAGATCTGAATTCACAGAAACAGGAATTTTGTATCCTATCACACATCAGATTTCAAACACAATGTGTAATATTTGAGAACATTAATGTAACGAACTTCACATTTATGGCGATCAAAACACTATTAACAGGTACGCATCACACAGTTAATAGGAAGAATTGAAGGCAAAAAATGGAGCTCCTAAATTCACTAATTATCGAAGGAAACGAAAAGGATGAACTCACAGTGCTGCCACATGTTTCCGGCCAAGTCTTCAGCCGCCTTAGTGGCCTCTGAAGCCTTCTTACCCCATTTACCCAAAACATCCTTAACCTTGTCGACGTTATCTAATCACCCCGCAATCAAAATTACACAAACAACAAAAATATTAATAATTAAATCAGCCACAACTGATCATCGATAACGAAAAAAAGCAGGAAACGGAACCAAAATTAAAAAAAAAATAAAAAAATAGCATACTCTTCATGGAAGACTCCGTCACGGGATCGGCGGAGATATAGGGATTTGACTCGTTGGGCATGGTGGTGGCGGGGATCTGACCGGGGGTGAATCTCGGAGGCTCGCCGGCAACCGGAACTGACGTCGTGGTGGTGGTCCAGGTATTAGCGACTGGAGCGACGTCGTCTGGCTCGAGTTTCGGATAGGGAGCGTACCCCGCATGGTGGCCGCCACCGCTACCGCCGGCAACTGGTTTCGATTCTTTGGAGTGGGTTAGGGTTTCATCGGAGGGATTTGCTTTCGTATACGAGTTCATGATTATATTATTATTAATTATTGTGCAGACTTTTTTTTTCTTTTCTTTTTTTTTTTTCTTTTTTTTTTTTTTTTTTTTTTGAGAAGAATTATTATGCAGATTGCTGGTTGTTGAAAAGTGGGTTTGCGCCTTCAAAAAAAAAAAAAAAGAAAAGTGGGATTGCTTCGTTGCCGCTGATGTAACATTTTAATTACAATAATAATAAAAGAAAAATTGTTTGAATTGGTAAATTAAAAATTATATGAGGGTATTTTTGTCTTTCCAGGATAATTACATTTCTAGTAAAATTAACGTGGTTAAAATTACACTGTTCATGATAGTATTTGATTGTCTTGTATTTGAAATTTGTAATTATTAATTACTTGATTGTGTTAATCTATAATTATGATTGTATAATCATAAGGGTCGACAAAATTCGAAATTGGTAAGTTAAATATATGTTAATTAGGAATAATTGATTATTCTATGCTAATCGGACTCTTGGAGCTTGGAAAGGCCCATTACTTAATTATAGTTAATTCTATACTAATTGGACTATTGGAGCTTCGAAAGGCTTAATATTATTGGTTCTTGGACCCTATTAGTAAATAATCAATTATATAAAATTATAAATCATTTATATCCGAAAAATGCAAAAAATATAAAAATATTATTAAATGGAAATAACGTGTATTTCTAAAAAGAAATAATCATTTTATTCGGGAAGTTATAAGAAAAAATAAAAATTCATAATATATATTTAACGGAATATTCCATTTCATTTGAGTCCTATTTTATTTATTTATTTTGGAAATAGATATGTGTAAGACAAATAATAAAGAAAGAGAAAACAAATTTAAAAAGAAAATAAATAAAAAATAAAATTTGAGAGAAATAATAATAATAATAATAATAATAATAATATTATAAGCAAAGCTTGGCCTGGGTGGAAGAACCAAACAAACAACCACTCGAAAATATCGAAAGGTCAATCGAAGAACAAAGAGAATCTCATGTTTTCTCATCTCTTCGCGCAATCAGGCAATCTTCTCCAGCCGAAGATGGCCAGCATTTGCTAGATTTTAGGGCTACGACCACCGCAGGATCAACCTATTTACATACTCTCTCTCTCTCTCTCCTCTTTCTCTCTCACACAAACACGCGCGTAGAGAGAGAAATTTTCGATATGGCTTCCTCAATCTCAGCTGGACTCTCTCTGAAGCTGGGTCCACAAAGACGGCTCGCCGGCAAGGTACTGCATTCTTCTTCCTCGCATTCTCCATTCCACAACCCCTCCCTCGTCTCGTCGTACCCGTTCTCCGCCACCGGAGCGATCCATTTCCGCGGCCAGCGGGCGGCGCGTGATGCTCCACCACCCACGGCGATTTCCAATTCCGGCAACGACGTCGCGGTGGCGTCCAAGGCGGTAGGGCTGGAGAAGGATCCGCGTGAGCTGTGGAAAAGGTACGTGGACTGGCTTTACCAGCACAAGGAGCTGGGCCTGTACTTGGACGTCAGTCGGGTCGGGTTCACGGACGAGTTCCTTCAGGAAATGGAGCCCCGACTCCAGAAGGCCTTCAAGGATATGGAGGAGCTCGAGAAGGGGGCGATTGCTAACCCGGATGAGAGCAGAATGGTGGGGCACTATTGGTTGAGAAACCCCAAACTAGCTCCCAAAGCTGTGTTGACTCAGCAGATTGAGACTACATTGGACAAAATCTCCGAATTCGCTGCTCATGTCATCAGCGGTAAGGTCAGTTTGTTCACTTCGTTTTTCATTTTTTTTTTCTACTTTTGCTGTACGACAAGATATTTCATACTGTATAGAGGCGAATTTGTAAATCAATCATGGGAGAAAAAATATGATTCAACATTGATTGATTTAGCAAAGGCTCAAATGAGAATGAGGTTGCAATCTTACGCTGCAGATTAGGCCTCCTCTGAAAGATCGTTTTACGCAAATCCTCTCTATTGGAATTGGTGGTTCAGCTCTCGGGCCGCAGTTTGTTGCAGAGGCGTTGGCTCCTGACAATCCTCCTCTTAAGGTACTTGGGAACATCATTGGTGTAATAGACTTCTCTTGTTTTCATATTTTAGATTGAACTATGCTCCTTCTCTTATCATGTTGCCTCGATTCCCGTCTTGTTTAGTATCTGCATTGTAAAATATGTTGCCCTCGTATTAAAATTCGAGTGTATGTATCGATCGTTTGTTTTTTTGCATGTTTCATAGTATATATAATTGTATATTAATACCATGACACGTAACCTAAACTTTCAATTGTAAATATGTAACTGATTTCTACTATCCAGAATTTTGGCGCTCCGTGTATTTTTCACGCCGAGAGCTTATATTGACACTCCTGGTGTTTCGAATTCTGATATAATTTTCTATGCTCTGGTTCAATCCATATACTTAAGTTGACACTTGAAAATATTTCTGGGTCTTTTGCTTTATATTCTTGCTGTGAAATCTTAATAGTTAATACTATGTTTCTATAACATTTTCAGATCAGATTTATCGACAATACCGATCCTGCCGGGATTGATCATCAAATAGCACAACTCGGCAATGAGCTTGCGTCAACACTTGTAATAGTGGTTTCTAAGGTATATAGTTGAACGATTCCACTCTTCTGGTTAAGTCATTTCACAGTTAGCTCTACGTATCTTTTGCATATCATTTTTACCCTCCTTTGTTTCTGTTAGAGTGGAGGTACTCCCGAAACACGAAATGGTTTACTGGAAGTTCAAAAGGCTTTCCGTGAAGCTGGCCTGGAATTTTCAAAACAGGTCTAAGTCTCAGGTTCTTCTTTCTGCATTAGTTATTTTCCATCAAATTTCGGGGTTCTAATTGTATATGAATCATGGCAATAGTGATCTAGCAAAATATGTCCCCTTGTTGGATTACATCGATATTCTCTAGATTTTTTTTTGTTCAAATATAGAAACTGTTGTGACATTGTCCTTGGTACTGGTAAACAGGGTGTTGCTATTACACAAGATAATTCGTTACTTGATAATACAGCACGGATTGAGGGCTGGATAGCTAGATTTCCTATGTTTGACTGGGTGGGTGGTAGAACATCCGAAATGTCTGCAGTTGGTTTACTAGCAGCTGCACTTCAGGTTTTTATTTATTTATTATTATTTAATTCAGAAAAGTTTGACTGTTTTATTTATGCTGTTAATTTTCATGTAAGGACTCTGAATTTACATGATTCTCACTAACAGGGAATCAATATTAAAGAAATGCTTGCTGGGGCAGCAATGATGGATGAAGCCAACAGGACCAAAATAGTAAGACAACTCTTCCTTCTTTCTGAAGAAGCATGTCTGTTAAGTGGTATTAACGATTGTTATAATTTGATATCTTATGTTCACAATAGTTCATATACCGCATTATTATTCAATCTAATGGCAGTTTCTTATATTACGATGTATATAAATGTAGGTACTGTTATATTTGAAATAAATCATTGGTATAAATAGAGCTAACCTGTAATAATCATATGTTGTTCAGGTCAAGAATAATCCAGCAGCTTTGCTAGCTTTATGTTGGTATTGGGCGACCGGTGGAGTAGGATCCAAGGTTTGTGCTATTCAGATTAGACGAATCATAATATAGATATTCTTTTAAAATATTTCCTAAACTGACAAAAACTAAACTTCATTTTTTTGTGGCCACTGCAGGATATGGTTGTCCTTCCTTACAAGGACAGCCTTTTGTTGTTTAGTCGGTACTTACAGCAGCTAGTCATGGAATCTCTTGGAAAAGAGTTTGACCTAGATGGTAACAGGGTATGCTAAAATAACTCGACTTAGTAAACTTGTTTATTTTCTACATAGTAAACTTGATTAGTTTAAATATCTCGTTCTTGGCATCTTCGTTTATCTGCAGGTAAATCAAGGATTAACTGTATATGGAAACAAAGGGAGCACTGACCAACATGCGTATGTGTTTTATTCACGTCTCTGATTTTTGATTGACACAATCAGATTTGTGCTGCATCTATCTGATAATCTCTCTCTCTCTTCAGCTACATTCAACAGCTAAGAGATGGAGTCCACAACTTTTTCGCGACATTCATTGAAGTACTACGAGATAGGCCACCCGGTCATGATTGGGAGCTTGAGCCAGGTGTCACCTCCGGTGACTATCTGTTTGGATTTTTACAGGTTAGTATATTTTTGACCTATCAGCTCTTTCCAGTAACAGTTCCCTCCACCACAAAATAAAAAGGATTTGGTCAAAATTGCTGTGCATTTGGATCCTTACCTTCTAGTGATAGATGTTTTTGATAAAATTGGAAAGTTACATAATTGTTTATTTGCTTACTTTAGTTGCTATACAAATAAAATTGTTTGGTGCTTCCAAATTTTGATATACAGGGAACAAGATCTGCTTTATACGCCAATGACCGCGAGTCCATTACAGTCACAGTGGAAGAGGTAACACCAAAATCTGTTGGGGCTCTAGTTGCACTTTACGAGCGAGCAGTTGGGATATACGCCTCTTTGGTTAATATCAATGCCTATCACCAACCTGGTAAAATGTCCATCTTATCCTCGTGCATATTTCATGGTCATATAATCAGTAATTTTTTTTATTTTTTTTTATTTTTTTCAAATAATCTGTTATTGCTGAGGCTTGTCATTCATTCATGTACTGTTTTTGGATTCATAAATGGCTTTTGACAAAAAAAAAATTGCAGGAGTTGAAGCTGGCAAAAAAGCAGCAATAGAAGTTTTAGCTCTTCAAAAACGTGTTCTTGCAGTGCTGAACGAGGCGAGGTATTCTTACTCGCTAGATAACTTATAGGATCCCTCTGCTTACAGTTACAACCTATTCTAATTAATTAAACAAAAGAACCTACGATAGGAGGCCTCTTTAGTTATGATAAAGGAAAAAAAAAAGGTGTTAGATTAATTCATTTTTCCCTGCGATCTTGTGCCTTATTGTAGCTGTAAAGATCCAGTTGAGCCATTAACACTTGAAGAAATAGCCGATCGTTGCCATTCCCCCAATGATGTAAGCTATCATCAAACTCCATTTTATCACCCTCAATAACTACCTCCAATTTCGTTTTATACGTTTTTTTTTAAATATTTTATTAAACACCATTTGAATTTTGGTTGGCAGATTGAAATGATCTATAAGATTATTGCTCACATGGCTGCAAATGATAGAGCTCTAATCGCTGAAGGCAGTTGTGGGTCCCCACGAAGTGTTAAGGTTTACTTAGGGGAGTGCAATGTCGGTGAGATGTATGATTGAAGACATCATCCGTTTTCCATCAAGTTGTTTTTCAACATTTTTGGTACGAGGTTTCTTTTAGACCACAAAAAGACAGAAGGTGAATTTTGTGGCTTTTAGTGACAATAAATGGATGGTTTATTTTATCAAGAAAAAAGAAAATTGAAAATAAGAGTTTTCTTCAAACCTGCACCTGTGTGTTGTATTTGAGAACCAAAATTTTAGGAACAATATTTTACATTCCATTTTGTTTTCATGTTTTTTAGTAAAGAATAATATGTTTTTTAGGGCAAATTATGGTCACCCAGAGGTAAGATCAAATTACGAAAACCCTCATCTTGTTTTGGCAATCAGAACCACATTACCTAAGGGTTCTTTCACTTTTTTTTTTCTTTTAAAATTTAATCTTCCCTTGGGTTGGCCATAATTTGCCATTTTTTTACTTTCCTACAATAGTACGAACAATATCTTTCATTCCATTTTTTACTTAAGAAAAGAATGATTTTTCTTTTTTTGTAAAGTACCAACTACCAACTCCTAACTCATCTGTTCATAGAATTAGAATAATTCATTTTGTAAGCACTCAATTTTTTTCAACCAGAAAGAATTTAATTATATGGTTATAACACTAGGGAGGTCGGTTTAATACTACGGTAAATTTAAAGATAGATTGAAGTTTCCGCAAAGGAAGCTTGGCAGCTTAAGTTTCGTTGCAAAAGTCCACGTATAGTTTATGGCTCATTGACCTAAAAGATACACAATTACTTACAACACTCTACAATTCACAAAGTTGAAGATTGAAATGGCATCCTATAATAACTGCCAGATTTGTTTTCATCTTTTCTTTTTTCGTTTTACCTTGTGTACATCTAATCTACCTTATACATTTTATAAGTATCTAGTTGAAGAACCTCCCTCTCAGCTCTAGGACCTTCCATATCGAGATATGAAGACCAATCGACTACAGATTTTAGAGGCAGAAAAAAAATGAGCAATGGAGCGCCTCTGTGCATAAGTCGCTAGATCAAAGCACCAAAATGCCAGAGCAAAACATATCGAGCGACCAATAGCAAGTGTTGTGTCTTGCATCTGAGACAGAAAAAAGTTGGTCAAAACAAATTGATAAGAGTAATTCCACCACTGCAACTAGTAAAATTGCAGAGCAAGACAAATCACCTTGTTTACTTCTATCTCCATGCTAAATAAAACCAAGGACCCTTTTTAGTTACTGCACAAGCCTCATGGAAAAAGAACCATTCATAACGATTTCTGGAAAGAAAGTATGGTACTTTTTTTTAGGGAATCTTGTAATATATGCAATCATAAATTTATTATCCTAAAACACTTGAAATAGTTTGGAAAATATGGTAATAATTAAGTGGAGAGGTAAGAATAGTTAACCCTTTCACTTTAAACCTGCAAAGCATGTGCTTTGATGATATTAACAACTGACAAACTGGTTCATTAGTAAGTTTCTTAACACAGATATTTAGTCTTCTGAACATATATATATATATATATATATATATATCACATACCTCAAACTAGGAAGACTCCTTCAACTTCAATATCTGCTGTCAACTATAATCTGTCACGTCATATGTGTTTTCGTTTTGGAGTTTTTCTGACCACCAGTCTTACGAAGTTGAGGATTTTCAATGGAATACAATAGAAGGCTTCCATCTCTAGTCCCAGCTATAAAGCATTCTTCAGGGGTCACAGTCAGTGAACTAATTGATTTTCCAGTCCCAGTATATTTTATTAATATTTCAAGGGTGTTCATCGAGCGTACGACTATTTGCCCCTGGTCTCCTGCGCAAACTAGAAAGTCGCCACAGGTACTCAGTTCAAGGCAGCTAAGGCGGCCATTGCAGTCAGCACTTGTAATGTGCCTTCCATTAATAGAATAAAGGTGCAAACTAAGATCATCTGCGTATAGGACAATTCTGCCATGACGAGATACAATAAGCTTGGACAACGGTCTGCCATGAGGATGCCGAAGAGATCTTACGTATCTACCTTCCTTTAAAGTATGGAAAATACAAGTGCCATCTTTCGAACCGCTTATCACTATATCAAGCTCAGTACTTGCATATAAGCATGTGATGATGTCATCATGTCCACAAAGAATATGGAATGGAGTTTCGGCGACAACAGAGTCCTTCCAAGGAATCTCTGTCCGATTATTTCGAGATCTTTTTTCGGGGGCTCTAACACGAAGAATTTCCCAAACCATAACAGTGGTGTCGTAGCCTCCAGTAGCCAGTATGCTTCCATCAGTTGTAACTGCAAAATCATGAGTAGATTTCTCTAGTGTCAAATCCATGAATTTTGTAAGTAAAGGACGGTCAAGCAAAAGTTATACTGACGTCGTAGGGACAAGCATCGCGAAAACCAAATGTTCGTTCTAAAAGAACTATAGTTTTGTTGAGTAAAATGGCAAGTTTCTTGAAAAATGGTCCAACTTATGCCAGATGACAATATTATGTTCTCTTATCAAAGAATTGTCTAAAATTGGCTGACATAGAAGGCCGATGTTTTAAGAAGAACTAAGCTCTGATAGGATTATCTAATAGTTATAGAGCTCTAAATACCTGCAATGCAGCTCACTACGTCTTTATGATGTCTAACACTCTGCACCATTCTACCATCACTGAGGGACATGACCTGGAAACTATTTTCCCAGTTGCCACAGGAAAGGAGGAAGTTCTCAGATGGTGTTTGCAAGGTGGCAAAGCATTGTGCTCCAATCTCAAAATTGTCAGCCAGAGGACTCCCAATTTTACAAGGAGAGAGCACGTCAGAACCAATCCCAAAAAACGGATCCTACAGGAAAATGCTAAGTCAATAAATATACATATATGCCTACATATGTTTATATTACTCGATAAACAAGCAACTGTAACATGGATCAACGACGTACCTGAGAGCCAGAGAATGTAAAGTTCCCACCAGAATGCAATTGAGTTGTCAACCACATCTTAACAGAAATTTCAAGGCTTTCACTCACAGTGACGATGTAGGAGTCCAAGACATTGACATAGAGCACCACAGAAGGAATATTGCTTATACTCGAAACAACAGAAGTTAAGTTGATGGAGCCAGGAGCAAATCGCAAAGGATGAGCAATTGGGATTGGTGGCCCCCTCCTTGGATGTTTCTTACGAAAAATTTGAATTGGTGTCTGACCGAAATTAGCAATCTGGTCTTCTATGGCTGACCTTTGCAAATCGTCATCCATGTTATCCAAGTTAACAGCACCTTCATAAGTTAAATAGTAAAAAATATTTGCAGCCTGCAGACCAGTGTTTCAAAGGTCAGGCCAATTCACAATTATTGGTATTCACATTGACTGAAGGGGAAATAATATTTTCTGCAAACCTCAACAGCTGGCTTTCCACGCTGTTTGTGACCAAACACCAAATCAATCCAGTGGTGAAGGTTTGAACTAACATACTCACTTTCAAGGGCCTCCCTGTTTTTATTTATGAATTCTTCAGGTGAGCCCTGCATAACATTTTGATGGGAGATCATTAAATGATACCGCGAACTTGTGAACAACATAGTAACATCCGTCACTTGGACATGAAACCAATTAGCTATAAAACAAAAGTCAATTTCTCGACAGCAATTATTCAAGACTCGTCACTTTTATCATCTTCATCACCTATCCTAACCCACAAATGGACCATCAAAAAAAGCTTTTCAAGTTTATCTAAGAACCACCAAACCTGGGTTTCAAGGACACCACCACAATTGGATAATGAGAATGGAATAAAGAAAGAACAAAGTTACATGCAAATTAAATATACCTTAGCCCAGCGGGGAAGGGAAACATCACCCAATGGTTCCCCATCTTGTTTCACTCCAAAATGATACGAGTTTGAATTCATTAGAAATTCTGGCATGTAAAAGAATTCAGGAATCAATTCCTTCACATCACTGGTATTGGAAAGACAGTTTTTGTAAGTGCCTTCAATGCTTTGGAAAAGTCGGTCTGCATGGTCAAATTTACCACCCTGATTGAAGATAGAGCAAGAAAACCTTTTGAGAATATAGCTGAATGATAAGTCCAGAAAAAACTAATAAGATGGGGCCGGATTAAATGAAAAACCTAAAGAACTGTCTATTAATGTAGAAGAGTTGATTTACTGTGGTGATTCGAAGATTCTGGTGGAAAATTTAGGTTTCAATTTAAGCACTAAGCTACGTCGTTTTGTAGAAGCCGCGTTAGTACTAATAAAAACCCGTAATAGCTTCTAGCGTTTTGTCTTCTGAAGAGCCCGTGAGGCATGAGCGGGTTATCTGCATTGCTGCCCAAGAAAACCTACTAAAAGAAGGAACCTCTAGCTTTAAATATGGAAAGTTGCTGAGTAATATGTAAGTTTTGGACTAGGTAGCTTGAGCTAGTGTAGGTAGCTGTAGAGATCTTCCCTAGTTATCACGTCTTTGATCTGTTTTGTAAGGCTTTAATTGCCATATCTTTTCATTCTATTACTATAAGAGCTCACAGCTCACTTTTGGAGCTTTGAATGAAGAATTCCTTTTCTGTTTTCTCTCAGTTATTTCATGTTCAACCCTAGTACATGACATTTAGGATGAATATCTTTGAATAATATTTTCTGTTAGCCATATTTTCAGATTTTCTTCTATTTAAGAGAAGAAATATCTCTTTGTAAAGTATGCAATGAATAACATTTTACTCTCTTCGTTTCTACTAAAATTCTGCAAGAACTATCAGGAGCTAACTATTAGAAGAAGAAAGTTAACTTCAGGTCCTACATAGAAAGCCTCTAATAGAATGCACGCGACACATACAGTCATTATGGACAATGCAGAACATACCTGCAAACTACGGTGGAGTGCAGTAAATGGCTCTAAGCGAAGTAGGTAAAATAGCACGATTCCCATGCTTGAGTAGTGCGAACCATAATAGAAACTGTTCAAAGCACATTGAATCATCATGAAGATGAAAATGATAAAGATTTTGTCTTGGAAATTAGAGTCATAAAATAAAACAACAAAAGGGGTCAAAATTACCTGGGAATATCAGGATCGATAAAGTTGTGATATCTATCCTCAAAAGCCTGAGTCATCGAAAAAGAATTTAAAAACAAATAGTATTTACAAGGAAAAAATTCTGAAATGAGAAAATAAAATTGCCCAACCTCAAACCGTTTTTGATCAAGAGCTCCAACGGGCTTTGATAAATCTCTGAAAGTCGACGACTTCTTCAAATCAAGAGTATCAGAGGAATAGTCCGCCAATACCCATGGAAACACAGGATACTGGGTTAAATCATTGTATGACCTTCCTGCAAGGGTGTTGAGGATCATCAGATACTCAAAGTTTGTAATCTCTCTTCTCCTCCATCTTTCTCTAGCAGTTTCTGCCATTTCTTGAGCTACGCGTCTATCAACAAATGAAATAACTCCAGTCTTGTCCTTCTGCCCCTTGAGGAATATAGTTTCATTTTTTGTTGCTACTATCAAGCATCCGACATCTTTTGCATCTTTTGGGGATGCAAAATCAAAAAATATTGGAGCCTCAGAGTTACTAAAAAAGATCTCTATTGCAGTATATCTCAGCAAATATCGAGTCCAATGCACAGCCTTAATCTACATCCAGAAACAGAAGTGTAGCAATCAGATTATATACACATAAGGTTCCCAAATACAAAAAAGTAAAAATTTCAAAGAAAGTTCTAGTACCTTAGATATCTTCCACCACCTATGATGCTTAATACTTTTGTGCTGCTTTTGATCATTATCTTGGTTAATTGAATTGGTATTCTGATTGACATTTGGTTTTTGAGAATCGAAAGTCAACGGCATGGGCCATTTTAGAAACTTCTGCCTATGAGGTACACCAACAGTTTCTGGCTTGCTGTGGTCAAAATTATCTGAAGAATAATAGGTTTTAAGAGCAGAAGATGACCCTCCACTACCTTCAACCAAAAACTCACCAAAGAAATGTAAGAAATTTTTCATAATTGCCAATCGCCCAGCTAATTTTCTCTTTGGTGTTACAAGAACACACGGGATTTCCCTGAGAACCTGAAAATAAATTAAAAATCTAGGATAACCTGAAGGTAAAAGATAGGGGCAATTATAAATGTTTTATGCTAGATGCTGATGTTCATATTCATACCTCACTGTTCTCTGACTCTGTCAATGAAGGATAATCTTCTCGGTCTTGCACAGTTTCCTGCTTGCTACTTTCTTTCGACACTTCAAGAGACTGCCCGTCTGAAGAATCCTCAATCTCTGGTATATTGGCCTGGCTAGATTGAGCGTCAATTTCACTTGTTTCTGTAGACCCATCATCAGTAATTCCTTGAATTCCTTTCAGTTGAAATTGTTTCATTTTCTCTAAAGTAAAAGCCCCAAAACCAAGTTTGCCATCATTGGTGGAAGGAAGTTCTCCAGCACTATTTATTATGGAGGGGTGGCAAAGCTTATCATTAAAATGATAATTTCTTCTTAACTTTTGCCTACGACGCCATGAATCCTCTGTTTTATCAAGTTTCCAGTGTGCAACCATGCTATTTGGGAAAGGATTAGCCGACCATGGACCCCTTTCATCAATCAGCAAGCGGAAAGTATGAATCCACTTTTCCTGTCGAAACAGCATTCAAGATTTATATATAACAAGAGCCAAGGTTCGAAATAGGTAATTAGTCAAAGACTAGATTCCTAAAATTACCGCAGCAATTTGCTGGTTCTCATCCAAAGATAGCTGGAACAAAGATCTTCTACTGAAATCAGAAGCAAGAATTGTATTCAAATTAATTTGTATTTGATCCTCAAAAGCTTTTTTCTGATTGGAATCTATTAACATATTTTCTTCAATTCTATGTCGCAGTTCGTCTAATTGCAAAATTCGGTCTGCTGCTACACTCTTAATGTACTTGACTTCATCCGCAATCTGCAAATCATTGGCTAAATTTCAGAAAACATGAAACACCCTTCACTTTTCAAAGGAAATGACGAATTAGTTATAAAAAAATGCATATTTACTAATTTTATGTTTGCATTAGGTGACCTGTCAAGAATCCATTTTGTCCCAAACAGTTGCTAATACTAAAAAGCAGGGAATAAAATTGGACACGCACCGCACCAAGAAGTCGGTCCTTTTGGATGAAATTGAATATAGTGTTTCCTTCCTTTGAATTACTACCTAAATCAGATAGATCATCACTACCCATGATACTTGTAGCTAGCATCGACTTCCCACAGCTGATAGTTTCCCGTATCAAGCTGGAAAGGACGTGAATGCGGGCACCACCATCAAGCACTCCATACTGGGACCTAACGGCAAGCAAGGACCTATCAAACAATCAAGTGGTCATCAATTCTGAAAAGCAGATTTCACAAGAATATAACCATGTAGAAAATCCATCTTATAAATAAGCCAGTCTCACAATGATGAAATTAAGATAGCTAATCCTCACAAACATTTCAGTTAGAACTGTGAAAAAAAAGAGTACCAGATAAGAAGTTGCAGCCTATTCTTGCTTTGGTCATCATCAGCAGTCAGAAGGGAAGGCAGAACAGGGATAACCTGTTGAACACAACGCGATGCTCTCTCAAGCGATGATCTACAAAGATAGAGAATCATAAGGCGGTTAACAAATCTTAAGCATCTTTCCGCTCTCAATAGCATAGCCTTATCCACAGTTCTATTTGGCTTTCCAACCAAGGCACTGCTAATCCCCCCCGACACAACTGCAGCCATCTCAGCAGCAGGGATGTTTAGTGACTCTACCAATCCACGAGCTCTTTGGCTTAAAGATGGCATCATAAATGATGATGATCTTGGTAACTGCTTACTTGATCCCTTGCCATACATTTCAATGATAATGATCCAAAGGTTGTCATATATATTCCACCAATCATCAGCAGTTTTTTCATCTTCATTGAAGTAATGCTGGTTCTCTACCCCTGTAGTCCTATTAAGAAAGTGAACAACATAAATAAACAAATAAAAATGGCAACTGATAATTAAGGTTAATAACTATAGTCAAATTCTTCATTGTTGATGATTCATAATCAAGTTGCGGGTACCCCGATAAGTTCCCAGAATCTCCCTGCAAGGCCTCAGATAAAGCAGCGTTGAAGTCTGGGCAGTTATCCAGTTCGAGAGACTGAGGAGGGAACTTGGAGCTGCATGCAGGAAACTGTTGCAAAAGAAGAAGGATTTGTTCTTACAGCAGAAGACTGGACCAAATGTCTAAGGAATATAAACAACAAAATTATCTCTCAGCAATGCCAGATCCAAAAGAGCAATCCAACAACATATTACAATTCAGTAAGGAAAAACAAATTCAAAAACTAAATTACAAGTAGACATGATATCTATAGAACAGGTCAATGTTGTGCAAATAAATTATATGATATATTCTGAATAAATTAATCTATTGTAACTTAGTCTGAGTTGAGGTTTTTTTGTTCTTCTATTTTTTCCTTCATTTTCATTCTTCATATCAAGTATTTTCAAGTATATTTCACTTTCTAAATTGATGTTTATATGAACATAAAAATATCTGTTTAATATATCGTATAATTTTGACTTTATATAGAAAATAATATTTTATTGTACAGGTAATAATTAATGAACCTAATATTTTCTTTTTGTCTCATCAGTCTAATTAGTTTAGATTGATTAATTGTTATTTATTTAATATGGTACCATCATAGAAAGTGAAATTATTACTTTTGTAGAAGTTCACCAAGAAAATATTTTGAGCCCAACAGATTCATAAAGTTGAAGAAAGCTACCGCAAATATGATTTAAGATACATACCGGAAGCCGGCAATCCATCTCAGAAATGAGCACTTCATCAACTAATTTTACAAGGTATAATGTGTTGTCGCGACATGGCTGAGAGACAAAAATATTTTCTTCGATAGGAGAGTTTATTAGCCTCTGAATTAAATCTTCATATAAATCACGAATAAATGATTGATATGAGATTCCAGCCTGCAAATAGAAGAATTTTATGAAGATTTTCCTTCGCTGATGTTTAAATGCGAAAAAATCATATTGTGAAGCAATAGTGGAACATACTTTTTCACTTTCAACCAACAGGAAATTCACGGTCTCTTCTAAATTCTGCCAGCCACCTTTTACAGAAAGAATATAGTGACAGAGAACAAGACTGTATACATTTCTCACGAAATATTGCTCATCCATATCAGTGTCGTGGCCAATTTGCATTTTCATTTTGTAGTTCTTTATCACATCGAGTTTCAAAGAGGCAACCAACCAATCATGCCATCCATTTTCCTACATGAGAAGTTCTACTATTCAGAAGAATGATTTCTTTAGCAAAGTTCACAGCAGACCAAAATATTAGTACCATAAGAGCTTCAATGTTCGAAGGATTTGAATCTAGAAGATCTAGCAGATCACCCATAATTTTCATTCTTGAAGTTCGATCCTCACAACCTGACAAAAATCTGAAAACGAGAGATAAAACCTGAGGAAGAAAAAATTGGGAATTGTTTTTGCCACTTTTTGGACGATCAGATTGGTTATGCTTCCGCAGAACCTGCAGATAGACCAAATTGATTATGCTTTCTGCAGCATGCAAGATCACAGAAACACTGCAAAATAACTACGGTTAAATGGTCTGTGAACATATATAGAAAACAAATCTGATGCATAACCTGTTTCGGGCTAGCACCACCTAGAAGAACATCAAACAGTGTAGCACATAGAAGATCTGTCTGTGGAAATTTGAAGAGCCTGTCCGATATTATGGAGAAAATTGGTTGAGTATGCAAGCTTATCTTTTTAGGACCTTCAGATAGAGATTTAGACCGCCCGACTGAAATGTTAAAAAATTTAGATCCTTTCTTTTCTGCTGGAAGACCAACAAGAAGTCTTCCAATGAACTGTAATCCAAGCAATCTAACTGGCTCAAAATCCCTACAATGGTGACATTTATAAATATATGAAATCAGCATCACCAATTATTTCCTCAACTGATGCAAAGAACAAAATCTGGACAAATGGAAAAGAAAACAAGTTTTAAGCAATATTATTCTTCACAGTGACATCGAAGAGGACATGTCTCGCAAAGTAGTCTAAATGGCTCAAAAGATTGAGAACACGCTTGTCAGTATCTTAACCTTCATGTTGTGAATAAAGTGCAAAAGTATAACTAAACATACTCGAAATTAGTTCATACACCTTAAACAAGGTCCAAACCAGCAAAGGTTGTCCAACAAACTTAAACCAATGACTAATCTAATAACCCATGAAACAAACTATTGACTGCAAGAAAAAAAAAATCCACTGAGAAGAATGAAAAAGAAGAGTTGGAAGAATTTGAAAGAATGTCACGGATTAAACTATGACCGCATAACAAAGATCATGTACAAAATAACTTGGTATTTGATGTTTTATACATTTAATGAATTATTTAAGCAAATATCATCTTCTCTCTCTCTTTTAAGCTTTAATTAATCTGTTTAATCCCTTTCCAGTATAAGAATATTGGTGGGAGTGGAAAGTTCAGTACATGCAGTTTGTCAAACTCAGAGAAGGAAATAATTAAATAAAGAGATGTTATCGGCATAACCATAAAATAAGGTAATGATTCTAAAGAACACGATCTGTTGCGCTTCTATTCTAAAAGATGTAATAAAATTCTGTTATCATCATCTCAAACCCGAACCACATAGTAAGCTTAGGGTAAATACCTCAATAGAAGATTAACAAAAATGTGACAGCCTCCAAGTAAATGCACTTGTTCTAAAAAGGAAGGAAGCAGTTGTTTGTGGGAAACAGTGCGTATGATCATGTTTAGAATGTCTTCAACGCAAGTCATATCTTGACAGGTTTCACAGAATGCAATGAGTGCTTTTATGTCAGACACTGCTATATGCTCCCTGCAAAATCCAAATAAAACCAATAGTCTGAAAACAAAAGCTCTTTAAAATCATATATACCAGCTAAATTGTAATTTAGGAGCGCCATTGGAAAAACGTCACTCAATGATAGAATTCTCATACAAAAGCACATATCATACCTGATACTCATCTCACCAAGACTTAATAAAAGGAGACGAATTTTATGTACTTCTTCTTTGTCAGGCTTCTCTCCAACAATTTGGTCCACCATGACATGTACAGTTGACTTGTTCTTGACGGCAGGTTTGAATTCTGCATTGTCCCAGTAAAACTGTCGAATAATATCAAGCACACGAGGAAGCCCACACAGACTCTTTAGCAACCTCGGATCATTATCAAATTGCTGGATAAGGAACATGTACAGTTCACGTTGAACCTTGTAAACTGTACGGACCCATATATGAGGGTTAAGAAAGATATTTGAAATAGCATCTTTGATCAGGAACTCTGACAACCCTGGAGGTGAACAAGAAGTAATTAAATACTCACCAAAAACAGTTCGAAGAAAAAAACATTAATCTCAAATAACTACTGGTCGAAAATTGATAGGTAGAATAGGCGTCATGCTTTACCACCATTAGCAACAATAGTAAACAAATGCTTCAACGCTGAAAGAGTATCCAAATTTAGCTGCTTGGCTGGCACTGATTGCAGCAAAAATCCCAGAACAGAAAATCCTGAAAGTAGCAGCATCTGCTGTTGATTGGCCAAATTATCATCCAGAATAGAAGCTACGAGCTTAATAGTCTCAGTAGTCAAATGCCCCCTGCTAATAGGAGAAAGCAACATCTCTTCAACTTTTTCACTTCTGTCGTCTTCATAAATATCAGACTGTGTTAAAAGAGGAAAAAACACAGATACTCCCCCAACACAATAAATTATCTGCTGCAGCAGTCGTCGAGAGCATAACTGTGTGCCACCCATTACAGTTGCTTCAAAAGGCTTCATATCAAGTGCATGATCAACAATTGGTGAAACATTAAATAATGCCCTACCCTTGCTTGCCTGAAAAAAAAATAATTTTGCTTGAGTTCGTGTGGTCACATAATAAATAAAATTCCTTATTCACAATTAAATATTTCTTAGAAAGGAGAAACAACCTGCGCGTTAATTCCAAAGATAATTTTTGATGCAAGGCCATCTTTAGCATCAAGAACTCCACCAGACAAAAAGTTATCAACATAAACTGAAATTTCATTATCAAGGAAGTAGTACATATAACTAGGCCCTAAAGAGCAGATGCCCTGCACAAGTTCAGAAGAGATAGCATCGCTGAAGAAGTATGTGGGACCAATCTGACCAAGAAAAGGATAAGACTCTTTGACAGGATGTGCGACATTCTCATCCTCGTAAACAGGCAGATCGAGTTTGGTGCCAACTGTGCAGCTACTCAATGGTTCATTTATTTTTGCATATCTGAAATCCAGAAGATTCGAATTGAAAATTCACCTGCTAGCTGAAGATACTAAAAGTTTTAGCCTTCCATAAGAAAAAAGATTACCTGCACTTTTCTGCAGAAACAAGGACCCCATCCAAATAACATTTCAACTGGCTTCCCCCTGAAAATGCTCTACCAACAGAATGTACTAAACAGAAAAAGTGCCACTTCTTTCTGACAAGGTTCAACTTCATTGAAACACATTGTCGTTTCTGATTGATCGACTGAAATACACGAGCAACACAATTAAATGCAAAATAACATCAATCCATATCAACAAACAGACTCTTTAACTTTATCAGATATGATTGATGCAGTCTCAAATTGTGCAGATATGACACGAGACTTATCTTTACCTCATAAATTAACTTGTCTTTCTCAAGGACAGCATAGCACCCCCGTCCATTTTCTGTGAGGAAACTGAAGATCCCCATTGCTCCATTTTGAGGAAAGCTTTCTACCCTGAGCCAACATGTAAATGAAAATCCCTTGTTCGTGGGCCACTGAAATGGTGTTTTGATTACAATGCCCTGCATGCACAGGTTACATGATAAATCAGTCATGTAAACAGCATAAGTGACCTGTTAAAAGTAAGACTTCAGCCAAATAAATTATGCCGCCACCCTTTCTTTTGCTCATTATTTAAAGGGTTAAATGCAAAAACACCCCTGTACTATGGACTTTGTATCATTTACCCCCCTGTACTACACATAAATACAAAAACCCACCTCACATTGCATTTTTTCCAAAATATGACGAAAATACCCCTACTCAAGCATATATATATATATATATATATATATATTGAGCCATTTTCCACTATATATTTTACCATTTTCAGTCAAATTTACGTTGAGAATTTTGGTATTTATACTTTTTTCTCCAAAACATCTAATTGCTTACATTTTTTTATTTTCTAAATACAACCTTTTATTTTTGCCATTTTGAGTTTCTTCATTTTGTTTCTTAAATGTCTTCCGGTAGTTCAAACATCCTAAGATTACAAACATCTTTACAATCCTATTATTGTTGATAATTTGAACTACCGGAAGACATTTAAGAAAAAAATGAATAAATTCAAAATGACAAACATAAAAGGTTTCTATTCAGAAAATTTTAAAAAAAATCTAAGTAATTAAATGTTTTGAAGGAAAAAATAAAAAAATAAAAATTTTCCAAGTAAAATTGACCGAAAATGTTAAAAAATATAGTGGAAAATGGCTCAAACAAACCCTTATATTTATAGGTTTAGCAGGGGTATTTTCGTCATATTTTGGAAAAAATATAATAGCAGGGGGGTTTTTGTATTTATGTGTAGTACAGGAGGGTAAATGATACAAAGTCCATAGTACAGGGGTATTTAAATTTAGTAGTACAACAAAAATAAGTACACGAGTATAGTAACTGGATGTTAAGTTTTTGGTTAAAATCTGGTTTCTAACCGTGTAACTTCCAAAGATAATTTCAAGAATCTATATCATATCGCAATCTGTAAGATTCATGATTATAGAGTCCTCAAGTAACTTCATAACTGTTATTTTTTTCGTGCTGCTTCCTTCTCCTAACTGCAAGTTTAAGATGCCCCACAAGAAGGAACTATAAACGTGCTTATATAGGTATAGAACCTAGCTTAATGCTAATTCAAAATTCTCTTTATTTTCTTTATTTTTTTGGGGTGGGGTAACTAGCAAAAGATGGGTGATATATTTGTTAGGGAGGATTGTTGAACTTACGGAATCAATCCCATTAAGATCAAAGAACGCTGTTGGTCCTTTCTCATTTAGCATTGTTAACATGCTTGTTAAGAGTAGTGAGCTTGACTGCTGCTGACGACTAGTACTCTTACTACGAAGCAGAGCAAATATTTTCCGGATATCCTTTCCAGATACGCTATGTCCACCAATCACCTGAATTAACTGGGAAATTTTCCAAACAATAGCTTCACCACTGTCTTGTGAAAACCAAGTGAGAAGAAATTCGAGCATTCCTGCTCTAACACATGAAGCTCGATTGGGTAGAGAATCCCTTAGCAGATGAAGGAAGATATTGAGACCATGGTGCTGCAACAAATCACTGCTCTGCCCAATTATTGAATGATGAGGTAAATTATTCAGATCAATTTTACATTTAACAACAACTAATAGGAAAAGAAAACCCACTATTCAAGTGGATAGGGTAAAGACTAAAAAGATTATGCAAGCTCATGAATAACAAACCTTTTGAAGAACACTGAGATAAAGCAAGATCACATCTTCATTCTGTTAAATAAAACAAGAGCGATGAGAAACATATGCAGGACAGATATTAAAAGCCAAAAGGAGTCCATGTTAGTCACTATGTATTCATTTGTACCCTGCATCAATAGGTTACCTTTATGACACAATTCGCTTTAAGATCAAATTTTCCATCGACCAGCATATCAAGCAGCGCGCTTAAGAGTGCTTCACTAGGCTGCCATTGGCAGAAATCCAACAGCAAACTCTGAAAAGTCTGATAACCCTCGCCAACTAGGGACCTAAAAGCGACCTTTAAAATTATAAGATAACATGACAAAATTAGTCGACGAATAAGAGTGATAAATTCATGCAGCTATTTGTATTGCTGCTCTTATGTGTACTTATCTGCTAGTCCGCCCTGGCACATCACATGGATTGCTACTTGTAAATTATGCAAAAAATATAAAAGAAGATTAAACAAAAAGCATCAACCAGCTTCAAATAAACAAAGGGGACCTTCACCATTTTCAAGTACTGATGCCCAGAAAAAGATACCACGCACAATTTTTCAAAATGGGAAGAAACTAAAACTATGACTCCATCCCAAACCAAGTGCCTGCAGCTCTCCAAAACTAGCTCCCCTATGCTGTAACTAATAGAAAGTGTAAGGAATTACTAATAATTAGGGATTTGATAGATGTAATTAGTCCTAGATTATGGCTAATTATCAGCCATATCAATTACATATATTTTCCTTTCTGGTATTCTTTAGTTAGTATAATCTAGTTTGAGGTATTGTAACACACAAGAAATACAGAACATGTTCTTCTTCTTCTCTCCTTATTTTACAGAAGGCATTACTCAAATCTTTCTGGAGTGCAGCATATTTTCTCCCAACTATCCACTACTTTGTTTCTTAGTGGGCTATTGTTATCATTGGAAAATGGATCTAAGTACATAATATCAAGTGGCACAGATCAAATAGAAAAGAGGCACTTAAAACGAGTTTCTAATACATCAATTAACGTCCAAATCTTTCCAACTTCAAATTTTTGATCTAATCTGTACCAGGGTTGGAGAGATAATTTAGTGATTCAAATATGAACAAAAGGAGAACAAAAATGGTAAATCTTGGTACGTGGTGCCTGATTGAAAAACAACAATTAGAGACGTACCTTTGAAGCTTCATTCTGTGATAGCAAGCAAGTCAGCGTTTGGATGACATTCAAAACCAACTTCTCTCCATTTCCAATGTCCATATGTCCATTCAACAAAGATACAACGTGCAAAAAACATTCACCCTCGCGGAACAAAGCTTGATAATACTAGCAACAAAAATAGCGATTGGCAAGTCAAATTGTACTGGCTTTGTTCATACATATTACTGTCTATATGAAGATAAATTCAAAAGGGCTTGTTTCAATACCATTTTATCTGTTAGTAGCAAATCTTTCATTCCAACCAGTAGCTCAATTGACAAATCTGTAGAATTATTAACTCGTTCTTTCAAATGTGTGAATGTCTCCAGGTACTTGGAGCACAGGAAAAGTTTTGCTTTCCGTCCTTCTTCGGATAAAGGAACTATCTGCCAAAAGAAAGAAAAACTCCAATGATAAAAGCGAGAAATGACATCCATTTGCATTGGCCTTGATCAATTCGAAACGGAATATCGTACATAGGAGCGGCATACCTTCATAAGCTCAAGAACATAATTGAGCATAACACTTCTTAGGCCTTCTTGCCAAAACAAGTCAAACATACAAGTGATACACATAGAACTGCACAAAATAGAAAGTTTTGCATCATCTGATACTGAGAAGTACTCTGCAAACAGTTCCATCAATGTTTTCATGCATTCTGCCCAACTCTGAGTCACCTCAGGTGATAAGAATTCAGGAGATGCGACTTCACTGGTAATGTTTTCGGCTACTGCACTTGTAGAGCCAGGTCTTTTAGACTCTTGTACCTGAATACAGGCAACTTTGAGCATCCGAGGAATTGCAGCAAGCGTTTTAAATGAAGAAACTGTTTTCTCAGCTGAAAGCTGCAATATATGAAGCAGGCTTTTTGCCAGAACAGCAGCAAGCTCCGGAATACAAGCAGATTGTTCAAGGGCGTCCAGCAAAACACTACATTCAGGCTGCCATAAATTAATCATCAGATAAGCAGCAAGCTAACAGGAGGCATGTGATGAAACAAAAAGACAGACATATGTGAATCATATTTAGAACAAAAATCACAATGATGATGTAGTTCTTGCACATCAGCAGTCTCATACACATGGCCATGCTACATTTAATAATCATCAACTAAGTCAAAGTTCATCACCTAGAAAAAACAGGTTAGAGTTTGCATGTGCCAACTAAAGTAATGTGGATACCAGAGTTTAAAAGAAAACGCAGACCATAGGAATGGAAAGTGACACAAAAAAGTCCTTCAATTATGCATCCAGCGTTACTTTTAATTCAAATAACTAATTTATATCAGATGAAGGAACTGTGACCCCAAGAAAAGCTGCATTCCTTTTCCTTTAAAAGACTCATCTCTGACATGAAACCCATCAACCAAAACCAAGCACAATAAGAAGTTCATGTCCCACTACTTTGGTGCTCCAGTGGAACTCTTTTAAATAATCCGACAAAGATCCAACAAAGATTATCCACCATGAACTTTATAAATGACTATCAGATAAAAGAAAGACAACCAACCAAGTTATGAGAAATTCCACTTAAAGTAGATGCAAGTTCCATGAACGAGATTATTTCAGCTTGAAAATTTTCACCGCCGTTTGCATTTACTCGGTCCTCAACAGAACTTGAGCCACGATATCCTGCATCATCCATTAAAGAAACCTCGTTCCTACTAGAATCCTCTCCAGAAAATTCTGCAGGAGCAGGACCGAAGTAAAAAAAACTCTCAGAGAAGATGAAGTCCCACACACCCTCAGCACGGAAGACATCAACTAATGATGGTGACGAAACAAGAACCTTCTTAAATGCAAAAAGAACATAATGCTGCATCGTATAGGCAAAAATCCTGAAAAGGAAGCACAAAAGATGAAGAATTAAAAGGAAGAAAGCGAAACAGGAAGAAGGATAGAAGTTACTATAGACCTAAAACTCACACAGCAACAAAAAAGCACTCATATATTATATACTCCCACTAGGACAAAAAGAGACTGCAGGAAGTTGACTAGTCCACCTTAAGTGGCTGGGAATTTCATTTTGATTGGAACAAGCCTTGATGCACGGGAAAACTGTAAGTAGCACCCTTGTGAACCACTTCAAAGAAAGTTCCGCATAAACTGCAGACACCAATATTGTGTTTCTGCTCATAGTTGGTTGAATGCGTCCGGATTTGGTTTCGTTAGCTTCAAGAAGGAAATCACAAAAAGCTGCACTCAACCTGGCAACATATTCTTTCCAAGATCGTATGTAAGACGGATTAGATGAGAACAAAGGTGACAGCTCTGTTATGAGAACTTCTGAATCATTTGTATTTTCCCCTTCAAACTCAGTCACATAATTTCTCTCAGGAGAGGACTTGTCCCTTTTGTATTCTTGAATCATGAATGCGACTGAACAGAAGCTATTTGCAAACTTTTGTACCCTTCCATTTTCACACAGAAACTGCAAGTTGTTGAGATTTCCAAAGCTATAACTAGTTAAGAATTCAGTAAATTTGTTCTATGTATGCATAACCAGTCAAGATTTCCTTACACCATCCACATCTTCATGTGCCAAGAAGACTTGGCATATGCAGAAGTGGATCGGATATTTTTGCATGTAAAATTTAGCCTTAAACAATAGCAACATTAAGATTGAAATGCTTGAATCTGTTTCAGTAGAAAACTTTAGAACCATGGTTCAACTAGCAAGGAAAATTGAAGGTTAACATGGGTCAACTAACATCCAAGTTTGAAGGTTTGGTTAATATCATAATTCAAACTAACACGTGTAGCTCGAGGCTAACATGAAATTATTAGTCTTCTAAATCATGTGAACATAACAGGTAAGAAGTAGGTACGAAGGATACATAGCTTCCCTAAGAACCTCCAATGAGAGAACATGGAGATTAAAAAAATCCTGCAAAGGTTTTTTGCTTCTGCAACAAAAACAAAAAGACAAAAGTTAGAGAGAGCTGAGATATTAACAGAAGTAACCGCAAGAAATTATATTAGAGTACTAGTCCAGATGACACACTTACATGGGCACTCGTGTCTAATTGAAACAAAGCCAACCAATCACAATAAAGTACGATGATATTTGACGTTACGTTAAGTACAATTTAGTCAATGTATAGTTTCTGACAGCATTTATACTTGGATTTAGGTCGTATACACAACCATGTTCCATCTGGAACTCAAAAGAAAAATAACTTAACGTTCTCATTGTATGCTCATATGTTACATAATTTCATAATTTTGCATTAGTTGTCAGGTATCACCAGTTCAGGACATGACAGCGATGGTTTGACAATTGATAACTGCTAAGCATATGATCAAGGAACATAAGCATAATCCAGCAACTAAACTAATAACAAGTTACGGGATTGATCTTCATCGTAAAACTAAAAACCTGCAAATGTAAAGGCATAGTTCATCAAGCCCAAAGAAATCATCACCTTTCTTGATAGCTTGATGAATCATTTGTAACCAAGCTATCTATTGAAGGAACTCCCAGTCCATCCAACAGAACTTCTAAACCCCCAATACTTCGAAAATGATTTTGACCCCGTGGGTTGTCATCCAAAGCTGATCGAAGAGCTCTGAGGGTCAAGTGCTGAAGGTACATATCTGCCCACTGTTCTTTCATAATCAATCTCCTGATCAAACGCAATATCTCTGGAAGAATTATAATAATGATGAGTCTTCTATCAATAATACATGAATTCAAGCATTAGATAGTAAAGACACAATGCAGACAATCAAGTATTCAAGTTTCCATGAAAGAGCAGGGGCAAAATTTGCTGCATGATATAGAGGAGAACAGGGTAAATCATAAACAAAGCTGAAACATACCTTACCTAATAACCAATTAAGACCACCAGCTTCCATAACTGATACAACTGCTGTCAGATGCCAGGATAAGATTGTTTCAGATACTAGAGACTTTACAGCAGTCGAAGAGTTAACATATATTTCGCTGCTCCTCGATGTGGAAGATCCTGTGTTGGTACTTTGTATATTTTCGTCTATGCTTGAACGTAAATCAATGAAATTGCAAATAATGGACACCACATGAACAAGTATCTGCTGTAAAACTCCAGCATTCTGTACCATAGTATTTAACAAACTTTCATCTGCTGGAAGTGCACTAATAATAGTCTTAAGCTGGACAACAGCAGCTGGAAAAAGAAGCCATGAGTGTGAATATCAAATAGTAACAATCATAATAGTAACAGAAAGAACAAGGTGCTGCCACTCATTAAAATCAAGTGGTACTCGTACCTTTCATCAATGCTGTAAGCTTCTGTATCCCCCCATGGTAACCAAAAACTTTGCAATTATAAATCGACAGAGTCACAACAGTCAGAGCATCTAAGGTCATCCATGATTCACTTGATATACTTATGCTTGTCGTGATGCCCACTTGATCTGCAAATATTTCATTAAAATTCCAAAAACTAAAAACTAATAGGAAATATCAGTCAAAAACATCACAGACGGGGAACATAAAAATGTATACCAATGCACCAATTGAAATCTTCACATTTTAAGCAATAGCCAAAGGTGAACATTTAGAATGAGCCAAATAGATTAAGCAAAAGATGAAGACAGTTGTCGCATGGTTCTACAACCAATGTAACCAATAACCAACAAATAGATAGATTCTACTTTGCGAGGTATCATTACTCAATTACTGCTAACTATCCATCAAAGCAGGCTTAAAAGAAAATAAAGGGAAAAAACATTTTTCATGGAGTAGAAGAGGACTGGAAATTGAAAAATAAAATGGGAAAGGAAAACGCATAGCTCACAGACATCAGCTAGAGTTTTATCAGATGCATAGATATGTAACGACTTACTGTCAGTAAGAAATCTTGTTATTTGTGAAACTTCTTCTGTCAAGATCAATATTACTTCAGCAGGGTGGCCCAAATTGCAGCCGACCACCACATCACTGATACCTTGTGCATGATCAGCATGTGAAAAGGTCTGAGATTCTTTGGACGTTTGGTCGAGATTGAACGGTTTCCAATCCCGGAATATTGTTAAGAATTGCTTGAGAAAAATATTAAACAACTTTCTCTTTTCAACCTGAACATGAGAAAACGAGCATAACTTGCACAACTTTTCACATAAACACAGGAAAGACAGGACGGAAATAAAATAGGAAGGACTTTCCATTAAACACATCAAGTGCTTCTCTAGCTATCATCAGTTACTTCCTGTCTGAGCAAAATCTAGCATATGTTTCAGTGAGTTGGGTGGTAAATATATGATTCTTTAGTTCAGAAGTATAGGAAACTTATTTAGAAGAGAAGTTGTATCTACATCCAGCTACTATCTATCCTGAAGCCTATGGATAAAGATCCGTAAGGATCTTCGAATTTAGAACAGTAATAGCACAATGTTTCTGTACTTATATAAATACAAAAATAGCTGTCAGCATAAATCCATATACATGCACTGTTTTAGACACTCCAGGTTTAATAACTTAAAACAGGTCGCTAATGGCCAGTGTCCAAGTAAGGACAATACACTAGTCTAATTGAACACTTTAGATGAAATCGTGGCACATACAGTAATATTTCGAGCAAGGTGCAACAATTCATATAGCTCAACTTTTGTTGTTCTGAACATGTAGAACCATCTAAATATTTTGTAAAGAATACAGCATAAACCAATTTCACATAGATATTTACACATACATACCTGATCAACAGCATGCACATATCTGTCCAATAGTGCCTTCAAAATTGCCTCGTCGCCGACCTCGCTAGAAAAAAACAAGATTAGAAATGTTAATTGATGGAGAAAAAAATAGTTTATCGTGAGTTATTACATATCTCATCATAAATCAGAGAGAAACGATACATTAATCCCATAACCAAAACAAATAAAACTAGACTAAAATTCAATGAATTGGCAGCATTGGTGGAGACATATGCGTACAATGGGTTAAAAGAGGTAAACATGGTAAATGAGTTGCTCTTCGGTCTCTTCACAGGAGCAAGGATTCAGAATTCCAAAGAGAAGACCAATACATAGCTTAATTATGAAAAAATTCTGAGTTTATCCTTCCATAATTACGAATGTCTTCCTTGGTTTCAATTATTGATCAAATCTATGCATATGGATGAGTAAAAAAGAAAAGCTTAAAATATGTTATACTGCGAAAGACCAAGAAACTGATTGGATCATTTGACTATTTGAGTGATTAGATAATTTTCCCAGACATCACATACAAAAATTCTCACGAGAGTCAAAGAATGTCACATGCTAAGGTACCTTGCACGTATTTTTATGCTCAGATGCAATTGAAATTTTATCATGGGATATACAATCTTATTACTACAATAAGTAGGCAGATAGAACCTCGTAGATTGTCGGCCTGAACCATATACTCAACAGACAACCCAATCGAAAACAACAAAACAAATACCTGAAGTTGATAGCCGGAGTTGGTGGAGAAAACCTCCCAGATTGTGCTACCGAGCCATATTCTCCACTTTGGCCACTCGAAGTCCTCCAAATGAGGTCTGCTACACCTTTGACTATGTTCATGGATCCTCACCACCACGCCAATATTACATACCCAATCAAGCACTACGCAACCATTTATAGATATGTAGGAGATAGCTGCAAACTACCATCGCTTCCTCAAACCTCAAGTTCTCACGAACGACAACTAGGGCTAAAAAAAAACATTGAAACAGTATTAAAATTGGTATTCAATTGAGCCATGATCAGTGCAAAACAAAGCTTCAAAACGAACGGGAAACAAATGAAATGATCAGCGCAAAACAACCGATTCCCACTTTCACATCAATCCATAATACAAACAACAACTAAGCGGACGTAACAGAAAATTATAAAACACACGAACAATCAAAAAAAAAGCAGCTCCCCAGATAGATTGGAATTCCAACATTCATGTCAGTCTATCGAGGTCAACGAATGACGATAAAGTAGCGTGCGAATCAAACATTTACAGTAGCAATGAAGAATCGGGAATAACCTGATCGGATCAGAAGAAGCAAGAACCCTAATTTTATTTAATTTAACAGGGTTTGGGGGAATTAAGATCGTGAGATGAAGATTTTCTTCGAACGTCGAAAAGAATAAAGGACCGATGAATGAGTCGAACTGGGAATGCTAAATAAATAAATAAATGTTGAATTGTTTATTAATTTAATTAATAATGTATAAATCCTATCTGAATATCCAACTTTGTTTTATTTTAGGACAAAATTAAGGGGGAATTGTCTGAAACTCCCTCGTTAAGTATTTTCACTAGCTATAGGTCCATCGCTATTTTGTGTATTTGGTTAAAGTCCCAAACTTTTTAGGTTAACTTTATATATTTCATTTATTGACAATTTTGCCCTCAATTTTGTTTTTTTTCCACAGACGGATAGAAAGGAGAAAGTGTTAAAGAAACCGTCGGATTCCTCATCGCCTCCGTCGGACCCACCAATTATTTCATAACCTTGGCCACCTTCTCTTGCTATTTGGCGGCGTGCGGGCTCATCGGCGGCGGCGACAGAGCGTAGGGTTCAGTGGCGGCGCGTTTGGCTGATTGGGAGGAGTTTTGAGCAGCGACAAGACGGAGATTAAGAATTTGGTCGTGTCTCGAGTGTTTGACGGAAGTTGCGGAGAATAAAGATTGGGGTGCCAGAAAGGTCAACGCCAAGACATTGGTGAAGATCGCGGGGTAAAGTCGTCCTTTAAAATATTCGAGCACTTTAAGCAAAATAGCAAAAGTGGATTGTCCTTAGAGAAATATAGTACAGGGGTATATAGCAAATTGCCCCATAACATTATGAACACAACTGTGAAACTAAATTTACCCGAATATCAAACTAACCGCATTCAACTCGTTCTGTTGGAGAACGTTATGTTGGTACAAGTAAAATCCACAATCTCAAGAAATAGGAGTCCGTAATGATTGGTATTTACGTGCAATCGATGACGAATACGTACGGATACGACTGTGCCAACTTAATGCATTTCGGGTGGATCCACAACAAGTCGGTAACCGCATTCAACTCGTTCGGTCTATGGTACGAGAGGTATTCATCTTCTTTCAACTTGACGAACAATAATTGCAATTGAGATGTCCCAGATAATTCACTAAAATTTAACTTAGAGATAGTATTGTAAACTGCTTCGTACCAGTTACATTAGACGGGTCATTTTCCTTCCATAATCTTAGAATTGTCATTGGTTTCACCATTGCTTTCTTCAAAGTGTGAACAAAGGAAGTCTGCTCCTTTGATAATCTTCCAGCATAAGAGTGTCCGTGCAAGTTTTCAAACAAGTTGTGGTTGTGAATACCACTATAAACTTCCAATTTCCACTCAGCCTTTTCATTATCCTTGGGTTCTTTTGTCCCCTTCAATTTAAACGGACAATAACAATCACATACGGTGTCCTACGTCCTCTATCCCCGTCACTCGAACCCGCAATCATTAACACCATTCCAATTATTTTACATACTTCACGAACCCATGCCAATAAAGCTTCTTTTGTTGAGAATTTTTCTGACATGGTAAATGAATGGGTGCAATCGATCTACACAAAAGTGGAGAAAATATAAGACAAGTAAATTTGCAACAGGCCAAAAATCGACATCTAAGTGTCGAATTTGTCCCCTACTTTCGACACATAAGTGTCGAAAAAATGGGAAAAATCGACACTTAGGTGTCAAAAATATGGGGCAAACTCGACACTTAAGTGTCGAAAACGGTAGCAAAATTCGACGGGTAACTGTCGAATGTTACTGCTATTTTCGACACTTAAGTGTCGAAAATGAGTAAAATATCAATTATTATGTTGTTCGACACATACATGTCGAAAATTAAGCACATTTTCGACCTGTATGTGTCGAAAGTTGATGGCGAATTTAAAAAAAAAAAAAAATCAAAATCGATGTTTTAGCTCAAAAAATACATGAATATATACCTTAATGGGTTCTCCTTGCTCGTAAACTACCATTCTATTATCATTTGACGCTATTTTGCAAGTTGTGTAAGGTTTTGATTTCTTTAGTTTTGAGGTTTTTTAGGAGGGTTTTTGAGGGAGGGAGAAGAAGGAGGTGGAGGAGGTGAGGGGTTTGTGAGTGTAGGAGGGAAATGGTTTTTGAGGGTTTTTGATTATTTGGTATTTAAGAAAAAAAAATAGTATTTGTAATATTTTTTTGGTTTTAATTTTCATTAAGGGTATTAATGTAATTTACCATTAATTATTTAATTTTTATTTTTTTGGTATTCAAGTAAGCAAAAGTTGAAATTTGTTATAGTGATCCCCATTAAATATAGGACTTATTTTTTAGGTTTCAAAAATTGCTATTTGCAACTCATACATATTTTTTTTCCTCTCTCTAGAAAAAAATCACTATTGTCACTAATTTGGCACAAAATCATCTTTGTTAAAGTAATATACGAACACAAATTCATCGGATGAAGATCGGGATACACATCACAACGAGGTAAAAATTTCGTCATTTGTTCAAAAATCTGGACAGAAAGGGCAAAAGCCCAACCCGGGCGCCCGAAGCTGTTTTTTTTTTTTTTTTTGCTTTTTATTTTTTTATTAATTTTTGTACGTTTTTTTCAGGGAAACCAACACAATGCGAGGTAGACGTCAAGCGTGGAATTTTATGTCAAATTTAATACTTTAGTATGTCGAACTTAGTACTTTATTAAGTCGAACTTAGTACTTTATTATGTCGAACTCAATATTTTATTATGTCGAACTTAATAGTTTTATTAGATTGACAAATCCAAATAAAGAAAAAAGACTAACAATCCTGAATCAAGATAACAGAATAAAAATGAAAACCAACAATCCAACATCAACAAGTGCTTGTGGTTGTTTAAAAATCATCGTCCGTTCGCCACGTCGTGTAGAACTAGTAACCTTTCGATTATGTCTGGGACGAATCATAAGCCCCTTCTTATTTCCCATCTTCAATTTTTTAATCCAATTAGACATCCTGCTAATATAAGAGATATTTAAATAAGTAAAATTGAAATTAAAAAAAAAAAAAAAAAACAACAACAACAACACTGCTAAACGCCCAGACCGGGTGTTCACCGACCGCATTTTTGACCAAAAACAGCCATATAATTTGATTTTAGGGTTATTTAACATGCAATTACAATCGGAAATTTCCTACCCAATGCAATTAAAACGTTTAGGAGTTGAAAATACCTCAAATTTTCGATGATTTGACTTCAATTCGAATTTTTTGAATTTGATTTTTTTTTAGAGAGAGAAAGCTTTTTGGGGTATAAATTGCAAATAGCAATTTTCAGACCCCAAAAAGCATTTCACTTAAATATCAATGAGCAGGGCAGATTAATTTTAGTTTATTATTATTTGTTTTTTTACTAGGGCAGATTTTTTAAGTTATTTTTGACAATGATATAAAAGGTTTGATTATGGCATTTGTGTCTACGCAAATGGGAATTTGGAGACGAACAAATCATCCTAGTGTTCTATGCAGATGACATACTCGTTGCAGGAAGTACGCCGCAGCTATTTGAAGAAGTAAAATACACAAACCATTTAGGAATTTTAGTTATATAAACTTGAATCGAAATATGGACCGTTCAAAAGTAAATAATACTGAAAAGTGAAAACTCTTCTATCGCTCTATATATGTGCATTTTCATGGTTTGCTTCCACTCGATCTGAAATACAAAATGGAAGTGTATATATGCATGTATAAACAAATATGACGTATTCGTGTAATCTTACGAGTCCCATCTCAACCTCTTACTCTGCTACAAAATATTATAGAACCTTTGGAATCAGCAAGTTCCCTTCTACGAAGAAAACACAATGAATGGAGAATACGTTGGCCAAAAGCAAAACATGCAACTCCTTTTTCAGGGAAATGAGAGCAGCATTAATACAAACTCTCACAAATAAATTATAAGGCTATATTTAAACAGTACGATATATCCATTGCCTTCGAAACAGAGCTTCAGCTCAATTTCTCTGCAGATGGCTCTACAAAAATCTACGGAAATCTTTTGCTGCAGACTCGGTCATGATTTTTACAATTGGCTGTAAAAATCTCGAGACTCTACTCATGAAAATCCTCATAAGGTGAAGATCCGCTTGAAGAATCACTTTCGTAGGGTGTGCTCTCCCTCGGAGATGCAGGCAGCGAGTCTTTTTGCTGAAATGATAAACCTGAAGTAGAAAAACATATATTTTGTTTAGTGATCCTCGAATTCCCTTTCTACAATAGTTATAATAACTGTTTTAGACGCTAATAACAATGGGTTTTATTTCTACTTGGAGAAACAAAGAAACAAAAGTGATATAACGGGATGGCGATACGGGGAACAAAGATGATATGCATAAACCTTTTCTAGAACGCAGCTTTTTAGTGTGGCGTCTAATTAGCCTTTTTGTTATAGTTAGCTGTCTGGCAAACGGTGAGAACTCTGCATCACTTTCGCTCCATTCACCTTGAAGAAGCTCACTCTCCGCGTCACCCCTCATTGTGCGGAGAACAAAAGCCTTTGCCTTACGGCGTTGGGAATTGAAAAGACCCTTTATGGAGGTAACAAAACCATCTCCTGCACCATCACTAGGGCGCTTGGGCCAGGACATTGGGTTCTGATCACCTTTTTCAGCCGAACCTCCATCACTATCACTGAGATTGAGACTACTCTCCGGAACAGGAAGAGGAGTGGGTTGTGCTTTATCTTTAAACTTCTTCACCTATACATACAAAAGTTGCGACACAAGATTACCGCAAAGTTGCGTGTCAGGTGCTAATCTCATTGTCATTGCTCTTGATATACGATATGAAAGAACAATAGCATTTTTTGGCAGTCCAACGGACATAAGATTCATTTTTCTTGTCAGTCAGAAGATCTGCAAATTACTGAGAGGGAGAGTTTACCTGCATCCCCGTGACCGATTTTAGAACTCCCCATATTATATGCTTCTTTACACGTGAGAATAACCTCCTCCAAGTCCCAGTGAACTCATCACGGTGGAATGTGTCCATTAACAACCTTAAGTCGCTCACTGCAAATCTAGATCCTTCATAGGTAACTAGAAGCTCAACCTACTCCATCGTGATGCACAAGTCAATGGCAATCAGAATGATGTCAGGAAAAAGGATAAGTACAAATCTAATAGAAAAAAAATCAACCTGACTAATCTTGATATTGTTGAACTCCCTCAGCTTTCGTGGTTGGGACCTTTTCTCATCTGGCACTTTTCCTGCCTTTTTCTCCTCATGAGAAGACCGGCCAGGTTTTGCTATTTTGGTATCTTTTGATTTGTTTCTAGTGTTTTCATCTTGCTGTTCAAGAGAAGTAATGTTGCCACTTTTTGATAAAGATAAAGGTGAAGATTGCACTTGCATTACAAGTTCATTAGCCACAGATTCTGCCAGATTTTCTTCCCATGTTCTATCGAAGGAAGATGTTCTTCTTAGCTCTGGATTTGACCCACAAACAATATTTGCTTTTAGATTTTGCAACTTTGATGCCTGCACAAGATAGTATATATTTTAAGAAACAATTAAGCAAATTAATATTGTATCTAAGAGAGAATACAAAAAGGCAGCGACTGTTAGTCAGTGCAAGTTCAACACTCTATAGTAACTCAAGTCAGGTTTACACTTAAGCCTAAACTATCTCAAAACAAAACTATAAAATTGTTTGAATGGAGACTCAATATCAGATGAAATCATGGGTACAACACAAAGTTCATGAAGTCTGTCCTGGTACAATATGGGTGCTGAGATCAAGCTTCTTTCAAGGGAAGAACATCTCGTAACGTTTTGATTGCTCAAAAATTGTAAGGTAAAACACCTTTACTATTCAGGTTGAGGTGTACAGATATGGTGGTATCATCAAGGCTTACAATGCTAAACGCTGAATTACATACTATAGGTATTGCACTTTATAGCATTCCCCTCCAGCCTTATTGGTTGTATTCAAGATACTTGAGGTGGTGTAATATGTAATGTTTATCGGCAAACTCATTGGTTCGACTAGATCATGTATATCCACGTGTAACTTTAATTTTGACTGCTATGTTTTATACTATAGGAGCAAACCTTAATTCTCGAATACCACTATTAGAAGATACTAGAAGCTATTTACTACTGAACAATAATGAGGCTCGTGACCACGTTTTCCACACTTTCCATCAAAATGGGTTCTTTGAGAAACTCACTTGGGGAGAATCAGCATGACTACTAGATTGGTTAGTCGCACTTGAAGTTGAAGCTCCAATGGTGGAGGTGTTTGATTTGGATGTTTCAGCATCTTTTGCTGATTGACTGGTGGACGGAGATGCACCATGAACTGTTGAGCCTTTCTTGACACGCCGTGAACCTGCTGTGGTTGAAACCTTCCATACTTCCTATAGACCACAGACAAATATATGCAAAATGAAAATTGCCCCAAGTGATTCCATGTTCAAATCTGCTACTCCGTAAGCAATCAATGATTGCACTAACCTGCCGCCTTTGTGAGTCTTGTTCTTCTTCAGGAAAGAAATATTGCCACATCAATTTGTACATGGACTCAGTCAAATGTATCTTCAAAGGGTAAATCTCCACCTGAACAGTAGGGCAGTGTTTGTTATGCAAGAACATTAAAAACTAGACTTGTTTATAGAAGTTCATCCTATGAAGACAAGCAAGCAAACACATTGGCAAACTTATCTTTCAATATTCAAATTAATCATGAACGTATTAATAATTGCAGTTTTAATGTGATACGAGACAATGTATGAAATAAGGTATCAGCATATTCTGTGTTCCTAAAGTGAAACACATCACAAGTACACCCCAACTGGTAAATGGAATGGCCACAAAGAAACGCCACTCAGTAACAATTCGAGAGTTATTAGACAAGTGAGATAAAGGATACTTCACAAACATAAAAGAATTTCCAACCTGGAATAATTCAAGAGGAGTGTTTCCATCCTTTGCAGATCCTTGTTTTGCATCTACACGGAGCATCACTTTTCTGTAGCCAGGAAAAGAAACAAGGAAAATGCAAACAGAAAGTTTAGCTGCATCTTTTGCTTCAATCTATCAGAGAGGAAAAAAGTTCATTGAAATAGACAGGACATCTGATTAGCAGAATGAGTTGCTTGCTGGACAATATTAAATGCCACGATGGATTAAGTGACCGAGCAGTTGGTTGGTATTGCCAACCTCATTTTGAAAATTGGACGAGGTTGAGGGGTTTCAACCATCTGAAAGCTAAGTATAGCTAAGTAACATCTACACATGGTAAGTAAACAATTGATTTTACTTCCAATTGTGCTATATCATTCACTTCCTAGAATTTTAAAGTGTTATCCCTGGAGGAGGTGTTTCCTGCTAGATGAAAATGCTAGAAAGATCAAAGTTAATGTATTAGTTAGGAATACTTGTGCAGAAGTGCTAAAGATTTTGGCAAGATAAAACATGAAAAATTCTACTATGATTATATAACTTGCAAAAAAAGCCATTTTGACTTTCATTTTGTGGTATTACCAAGATAATGTGAAAGCAAAGCCTCAATTAAATTCCAAATCAAGCCCCAATTGTCGGATTGGTTTAAAATCATATTAACCTCAGCTTGGAGTAACATAGCCTGTTGATAAGCTTATTTTACCTATGAGCATGTCGGACATAAGTTTAAGCCATGATAAAGGAGATGCAATATATGAAAAAGAAAAAGCAGGTCTACAAGACAAAAAAAAACAAATTAACAAAATATTCATGAGAGAAATAATACATACTTTCCCCATTCAGCAGGAGGACTCCATGCACACAGTAGCATGTCAGACTTGGCATTGGGAAGACAATTTCTCACAACAAAATACTTTGTAGTGAACTTAGCAACACCAACATCCTTATAGTCTCTGTCAAAATCATAAATCTGCAGCAATAAATTGCAACCTAAGTACTAAAAACTACACTAAAGGTTTAGAAAATGAAATAAGGAACTTACTTCGATGAGACTTCTATAGATAGTCAGTGAACACTTTTAATGAGATTTATAAGGGATAGTGTTCTATAACGCATAATACGAGGAATTTTATAAAATCTCTGCTACCTACCTTAAATTCACTACATATTAATGAGTTTGATAATTGAAGGGTTCAAGCCATGAGAAAGTCAGAGAGTTATATGGCAGATCATAAAAACAAACAAGAGAAGTTGCTTGTAGTTACTCACAATTTCACATTAGTTCACCTAACAAAATATGGACACACTTGGAACTTGCACAAACTTAACCGAACAAGGATAAGGCAACACAATTATGTATAGAGACTCACCATGTCATTTATCTCAGCTTCAGCAAAAGACTTTCCATCAAGAAGCATGCCCCAGACAACCTTATTGATTTGCAAAGAAATACGCATAGCATAAGAAGGACTTTTATTTTTCTCTTTTTCCATTATCCTCAACTGTGCAGCTTTTTGCAGGGCTGTCCTTAGAGAAGCTGATGCAGCCTTTCTAGACTTCTGCGCACTTATGAGCTCTTTTTTCAATCTTTGCACCTGAGTATCAACTCCTTTATAGTCATAAATTCAGAAAACGTAGAAACAGGAAGTAAAATAAACACAAAACCTACTCCTATTTAACTTCTCTAATATGTCAACAATCTTCCATGTACTCTTAAATAATTCTCGATTTAATATTTTTTTTCTGACAATTAACAAATCTAATGTCGGTAAGTTTTTTATGGTATGATTTCCCTATAAGTATGATAAAAGAATGTAACTATGATATACACGCTATGATAATTTTATGACAAGAAAAGATGAATAGCTTGAGAAATCCCAGAATTAGAGCAAACGATGATTAAGTTTGACAAGGCCTTTTAGGCACCTCACAGGTATTGTTTTTCCTGTATGTATAAATTCGCAAAGAATATAAAACCCTTTGGTAAGAATGCAAACTGTTGAACAACCACAGTCTAGCAAATGACGCTTTATCCCCAGGAAAATTAGAAAATGCAAATGTTAAAGCATTGGAACTCGTAGAGGCTTACCAGTGTGGACCTTCCACTAGTTATCATCCATAAATCCATTTCCATTTCTGAATTTGGGTCTCCAGAAATATCACCCCGGGAAGACAATTTCCTTATATCATCGAGGATCAACTTCTGCACTCTCTCTTTCTCTTCAAGGTTAACTTTTGCCAGTTCTACCTCTTCAACACCATCAGGAACCACTTCATCTGCCTCCTCCTCAATGTCTTCGTCATCTTCCGCAGAATATGATAGACTACTTTTCCGCGGTCTGGATTGTCAATAAACGACCATTAAGCATGAGATAATCAACCAAAATGCAACTACTATAAAGACAGTCATGTTCTAAATAAACTGTCCTCCTTCAGAAGAAAATTAAAACCACTATTTAAAGTTGCAGGAAAATATTACTTTTATCGACGGACTTGGTTGACAAAACTATGTTGACTAACACTTATGAATGCATTTTGTCATCATAATACATCTAAAGAGAAAACTATAATAATCAAAACATCTTATATCTTCGACTTCAAACTTCTACATCACTATCACTTGATTTTTTAACTTGCTAAACAAAAAAGAGGGTCCACTGAAAATAGATCATGCATCAAGACATGTTTAGTAGGGCCAAAGTTTAAATTTGTGACAAAACAACCCTGACCACATGCATCTTGAATGACTGAGAGGAAATATGTACTTGTTCATAGATATTTGAGTCCAGCAGAACTTCAATTTATCATCATCCAAAGATGCATCGAAGCATTGTACGGTCTACTTGTTGCACATTAAGATATTAGCCCACCTACAGTATTTTGCATTCCAGCTAGCTACCAGTAGTAACTTTATGTCAACAGTTAATTTCTTAATTCAGCGCTGCGGTAGTACGCCCACCATCTTTAACTTGGTACAATAATTTTTTTTTTTTTGGATCAATGATGTCCACTTTCACTGTTAATCTTAATCATCATAAGCAATGAGTAATAGTATATGTTTGCATTCCATGATGAAACCATGGGGAAAATAAACATACATCAAGTAGCTGGTCATGAAAATGTGCTTTTCAACTTAACTGACCTGTGTAGAAGAAATTTTAATTACTTGAAGGAAAGAAAATCTCTAACTACATATACATCTAATAGAAACTCTGGGCAACTCCATTATGTTGCAGCCATCTAATTGCATAGGCAGAATAGCCATTTGTGACCAGGTATTGAAACATTGTGAAGATAAACATAAAACTTTCAATTCAAACAGCATTTCAAGGTTATTCTTACTTTGGAAGTCGAGCAAAGAGAAGATTGGTTAACACGTCGAGCATAACTTGGAATTGTCTGGATGTCATTGTAGCTGTTATATTATGAGAATTGAATGTGAGCTCTTTCAAGGGCTTCACCTGTGACATGATAAATATGACATTGTCATGATAAAGTAAAACATATTTTTCTAACACTCGCATTCTTGATGCTATAAGTTTCCTTTGACAACTGTGCAAATTTATCCCCACAAACTTAGGTGCATACCTTCAAATCAGAAGTTCCTCCTTTGTGTCTGGTGTATCGGAAGTACATGTCACATGGCATAAAGACCCTTTCCAGTAAAGCACCTGTACGCTTTACTTTTGGTGAGCTACGACGAATTTTAGGGAGCCACTGCAGTCCAGCTCCTGGATCGACGTCAGTTGGAGCTACATGAGCCTGCACGTGCTCCAACATCACAGAGAACTCCATGCGGTTCCATGTCATTTCAGGCTGAGATTCAGGTGTTTGGATCTTTCCTTCACTAAGTGCTTGTTCGATTATCTCATAGCCAACATGAAGAACCGAATGAAAGGATCGGGCTAAAACACGACCACTCACAGCAGCAAGCAAGAATCTACCCTGTCAATGAGGTTTATTTGTGTTATAACAGTAAAGTAGAAAAGCCAGGATCATTTAACCAGAAGCCATAAAGTTTTATTATAGCAAATAGCCAGACATAATAGACAGAGATACAATATTGAATCAACCCACTCTGTTATATAGAGTTGGGAAAAGCCAAACTAGGAAAGACTTGTTCCCTAAGACAGACATAAATCTCATAACCAAGATACATAAGAATTACCTGATTTAATAAATTCCCAATCAAATAAAAATTCCTAAATATATTCTAACAATTTGTAAGCATGACCAAAAATATTACACAGTCCACTTACTGGTACTTCCCTATTTTCGTTCTACTGATAGCTTTATGTCACTTGGCCGCTCTAGAAATGAGCAAGTTTCTGCAGCTCAAACACAGCTCAAAAGGGTTGAGCAAAACTTGCTAATAAGAAGAGAAGCCAAGATGTCAAGGCTCAACATGCTTCAACTGCCCCACTAGTAAATCTATTTCACCCTTATCAGTGATCCGCGTACTAGTACAGGCATCCACAAGTGAAACCAAGAGACTGGCTTTGAAGATTATTGAACCACTATTTGGGAAAACTTGTTGGATAAAAAGTTGGATCAGGAAGCTTCAGTCATAAGGGGCCAACTACAGTTAACTACTAAGGGACTTTACAAAGTCTACACCATAAAACAACCCCACAGTTTTGGAAGGGAATAGGATGCTTCAGAAACAAGAGTAGGTCTTAACTTGAATGATTACAGGACTATCAAGGAGTATATCACTTTTATAATGAAATAACTATCCTATGGAACTAAAAGCATTTGTACTAGTCCTAATTACCTTTTATGGTATGCAAGCATTTGAGCGCGTCCCAATTCCCTTTCATGGTATTTCTCATGTCACGGGCAGCCAATGCTATGACAATTACTAAACACAAGTAAATTTTCAAGTCCATTGGTCTTAACTATCCACAATGGCCCTACTAGGATTCATTAGTAATATAAGGCAAATTCAGCATTAATTGCACAAGAGGGTTAACAGTAGTGGAAATTCAATATTTTTGTCGCATATATTGGCCTGACAAATAAAAGGAACAAGATTGTTCTCTTCCTTCTGTTTCTTCAGATGATTATTATCAGAGTCCATACATCAGCACCTGAAATCCTAGAATACTAGTAACATTACTTCCTGTTTTCATATTATCATTCTAACTCGTAGAGCATGCAAATACACAAACTACTATTGGAGGCTTGAGATGATTTCCCAGCAACAGTACTACTTATATTATTGTTCTAATGCATATACGGTTCTAGCATTAAGAACTTACATTAGATTCTTCTGAGTGAAGATTGAATTGTGGCTCAATGACGTTCACCATGAAATGGCGAGTGCCTTCCTCCTCAGATTCATCAACGTTGTTGTGCTTTGCTGTATGTGGACACAACAATGCTTATTAACTAGGAAAATAAGGTGCTGAAATTTTCAAACATGAAGGATTTCATAAACGAAAGCACTTTGTTGCAAAGAGACAGGCTGATTATAATATATGATTAATTCACAGGATGAAAGCCTAAAAAAGGAACAAGTGACAACATAATATAAGCATATAGTTCTCCATTCCTCCCTCTCTCGGTGTTTGTGCATTTGTGTTTACATATACATAAATAAAGAAGATCAATTTGCCGATGATGCATAAAAGTCACATTTGTTTCAATGCATGAATGTTGGGGAGAATGGGGCAGAACACTTTTTAAGCATACCAATGGCACTAGAGAAGGGATTTTCAACTGTATTTGAATTTGATGGAGAAGAGAGAGATCTTGAAGTATCCACGTTCTGGGTCGACGAACTTGCAACATCAACGGCAGCAGGAGACTTTTGGTCCTCCTTTTTCTGCATGTCAGGTTCATCAAGGGTGTTGTTCTCCTCAATTGATTTTCTTTGGGCATATTGACGAGAAGGAGAAGGCTTTGGAGGTTCGAATGCCTTAGATAACCCACCTACCCAAGACCAAACTGCATCTCTATTTTCAAGAGTCCAGAGAAGCTTCAGACCATAAACAAAAATCCGCTGACAATTATCAGCAATAACTACGTTATACCCATCATCATCACTGGGGTCAGATCTTGTATGGTCATCGCTTTCACTCCCATTTTCAAACTCAGATCTGACATAAGTCATCTCAACATTTCTTCTACCAGCTTCTTGCCACGCCAATAACCTAGAAGGGTCAGCTTTTGGGGCTTGCCTACGGATCGTAAAATAATCAGATGATAACAAAAACCCATCATCCTTAGGCCTTTCCGTGCTGTTTGCAGAAGAGCTATTTTTATCACTCATGACCCTTTCCATTGATGCAGAGTGGGACTTTTTCCTTGTCATTTGGACTACTTTACCAATAGTTGCACAATCTTCCTTATCTATGTAAGCTTTAGGCACGTGAAGGTCAACACCCTGATACACAAGGTCAAGAGGATCCCGAAAGCATTCAAATGTATACTTTTGCTTACCCCGACTAAAATACATTTCGTATTTGACTTTCGTCATCTTAAATGTCAGTCCCTTTGCTGGGTCATCATCGTGTAATGGCATGTGCCTTATACATGTCGGCGTTGCATCAATTCTGAACATGAATTCTGTCATTACTTTATCTAGTGACAGATTTCCTGATCTGGGAATCCTAGGGACCCCAAAGCGGGGCCACCTGGAAAAGGTCCGCAATTTATGAGGAGGGAGGTAATTTAAGTTCCAGAATTTGATTAGCCATGCTAAATCATGATGACCAATATTTACCACCGGTGAATCATTCAGTGCATTCTCTGTTTTTGATGGACTACAAGAACCTCCATTAAGAACCTGATCATTAGTTGCAGAGGAATGTGACTCATAACTATTTGAGGAAAGAGAAGGTCTAAGGGAGAAATTCCATCTCAGGGAAAGAGAAGTGGATCTGAAGGGATCAAAAACCTTTTCACGCGGTATGCCTTCATTGGGAAGTGCAAATAAATAATGATTCAATGGATTTCCAGATTCACACTCCCATTCCATTGTTACTTCAACAGTGAAAACCGGGGCTTCAAGGAAAGGTGCAGAAAATCCAGATGAATGTTTTGAGGTGGAATTCTTCAGTAAGCTCTCTAAACTGCTCAGTAAAATCTTGAAATCTTTAGCTGAAGCATAAACCCGACCATCTGCTTGCTGGATTTCCATATAGCCCGTAACAACATTAAGTTTATCTAAATTTTCATATGGATCGGTGGTTGCAAGAATATTCCATCTTGTCTCTGAAAAATATAAAGTGGTGTTCCCATGAACGTAGTTTCTCATTTCATCCCACCAAGGTAAGCTCTTTTCCTTTTTAGGGGGCTGAACTACTGGATTTGGATTCCTAGTGCTTAAATTAGCCCTACGGAGAGCAACAGTAAAAGCGTAGCTTAAATCAGTGAAAGATGGTTCAAAACCAATTCCAAAAGAAACTTCTCCTTTCTGAAAATGTATGGGCAGATCACAATATGTTTTCATTGGTGGAGTTGTGCCAGTGGCTGAGCGAAGGAGTTGCACCTTCCTCCATCTTCCAACATAGACATCTTGGTGAATTTGAGGCTGAAAACAAGTTGCCTGCAATTACAAAAAGGTACATGTGAATCAATGTCCCAAATATATTCTTGACCATAACATATGTAACAAATTATTGGAAGTGTTGTGCTAATCAACAGTTTTCAACCACCCCACAATGTGAATTATCCATCCACCCTTGCATATAAATTTTAAAAATAACAAGGTAAGTAGTTTAAGTAAAAAGCATGTATATTTGTTAACTACTGCATGTATCAGCTTCTACTTTCTAAGTGGGTTATTGAAGAGACTCGCATGTATGCTGAAGATGAATGAAGCACAGATACTGAAATGCAGAAATTAGACACTTCTGACCTCTGAGAAACACTGAGTAACTAGGGCTGGGTGGGTCCAGTAAAGTGTAGGTGAAGGCCAGTACAGTTGGCATAAACCGAAATCAAGGTTCTTATGATAAAAGTACACATCAACATGATATTTCACTTCCACTCCATGAATACACACATCAAATTATTTTGGAATCCTTTCTCAGCACAGGCTTGTCAAACTTAAACTGATCCATCTGGTGAGTAAAATTATCAATACCCAAAAGTTATATGAATACTCCTCAGCTCACCCAATTTAAACTAGAAGTTGTATGCATTAAAGCTTCAGCAGTTTGATTGACCTCAGAACTTTTTGCCACTGTGGCTGTTTAAAGTCTCTTTTGGGTCTGAATGCAGTGACACACTAGGAAAATTATGGCAAATGGAAACACAATTTTTGAGGTTATTGGGCATGGAGCTGTGGCGGAACAGAATAAGATTTTGTGATTTAAAACAGATGAGAATGTTTAACTTCTCAAACTCTATACAACGAGACGGAGAGGGGCAGGGTGATCTGTTTATGGTACTTTTAATATGATATTGTCTCTATTTCATAAAATATTATAAGGAAACACAGTGGTTGATTCATTGACAATTCTAGACTGAAGGGACGCTGTTTTATGAAGTTATATCAATTTTATAAGCATGCCCCATTAGCAGAAAAAGTTCATATAGAGGAGAAACAGCACCCAAAAAAAGGTACGGACCTGTTGAGCTAGTATAAGACGGCCTTCACACCGACCACCAGTTGCAGCAAATAGTGGATATGTATAGTTTCTTATCTGAGCAGCAAGAGAACCTGCATGCAAAATGATGTTTGCTCCATACAGTCTAGAAAATGGAATGTTATGGGCACGGCATACTGGATCGAGCTTCTGCAGAACTTCAATCATCCCAGCATCACCACCTTCAATTTTTATCAAGCTAAGCTCTAACTCAGTAGCACAAATAGAGAAGAGAGAAGTTCTGGCTGTGCTGGGCTTGAAACCAGATTGGAAGCCAGCTTTGCAGGCCCCTGATCCTTGTGATGGAACTAGGCCCTGGCATGCCTGATAATATGACTTGAATGACTGTTTGTATATTTTTTCATGCAATTTCTGAACGGCTGAAGCATCTTGAAAATCAATCTCCTCCCCATCATAGTGAGTCTTTTTTTCTAGAGAATCATTTGATTCACTAACACCAGGACAGTTGGTGCCCCTAGAAATAAGTTCATCTAGAAAACTTAACCTAACAGCTAATTCACGAGCCTCGTTCTTCAAAAGCTTGTAATGCTCATCGAGCCAACCCTGTAGTGGTTCTTCCTCAATATCAGCTGTTAGTTTACGAATGCTTAACTTTATGCATCCAGTTTTCATTGAACTAGCCTTTTTGGGTTTTGACTGCTCTTTCTTCTGAGGAAATATACCTCTAGTTTTACCAGAAGTCACAAGCTTCAAAGCTCGCAGCATTTCTTCCACAGAGTCATCGATTGCGCGCAACTCTAACCTAAATGGCATGCATATATGCACATCAAGGGCTTGAATTACCCAATCCCAGATAGTTACGGTCTGAGATTTTGCATCTGACAGACTTCCAGAAACATTAGGGACTCGAGATATTTGCATCCTGCTGCTTCTTAAAACCCTAGCTTCATTTAGTTGGACCATAAGTCCCTCAAGAAGAACTCCGATTTGGGCATTCTCAGAAAAGATGGACTGAACCTGGATGAAGGTTTCAACCCCATCACCAACCTCAGCAGATATACTAAGCATTTCCACATCAACAGCAAAAATGGATTCTCTCTTCTTTACTGTTTTTTCGGACTTCATTGCTTCGGAAGATGTCTCCTTTTTCGGCTCATTATCTTTCATATCCTGAGTTTTATCCCCATCATCGTGTCTCTGAGAATTGTGATTATGTACTAGTAACTTCAAGTGCGACCCCAATTCAAATAGTGCAATATGCATATCAGGCTCCCACCTTATAGATATATCTGTAGCACTGAAGAGAGAGCAGACCTCAATCTCTTTTAGACCACCAGATCTCCTAACAAGCTTTGCATTCTGCATGTCAAGCAAGGCAACTTTTGCTCCAGGACTATTGTCTTCAGGAAATTCCTGATAGGTAGATCTAGCTCTTTCAAGCTCCATCTGCACAGATTTTTTCTCCTTGTTCGTGCAAACACTGAAATGGTAAATATCAATACATACAGAATATTTCATTTGTTTGCGTTCTTTTGAAATTGTAGACGTTACGTGTGCAGTGCGCGGAGTCCCATCCACAGAGTTACTAATTAAAATTCTACCACCTTGGGATCCATAATTAACACGTTTGGGGTCTGGAACAACCATCTCCTCCAAACCCATCTCTCCAGAGATATTAACAGAGCACCTTCCAAGATTAAGTCTCAAAAGCTGAATACCTTTTCCAGATGACCTGGATGACCTCATTCCTCTGTTTTGTGCTGGTTTCTTACTTAATCCAGATATTTTTTTACCAAAGGCCTTGAGGGATAACGCAGTTGATATCAGTGATTCAATACGCCTGAAGGTCAAGTTCACACCTACGCCCGTAACATCTACACCAAGAACCATCTTATTCAAGCTATCATTAGGGACATCCGTATCTTTCTTGCCCAAGTCCAAGCTGAACTTAGCAATGTGCATTAGTGAACCTGTATTTGTTTCCACGCCAAACAAGCTCTCTTTCAAGCATTCTTCATATTCATCAGACAAGTGCAAATTTAGTTCACCAAGTTCCATATGTACTGTTGCACCTGTGCTGGATATGTTGTTAGCAAATAAGTGTGATGATTGCGAGCAACCCTGCAGTTTAAAAAGATTAGGACAGAGTTGCAGTTAGCTCAAAAGAGAAAACTAATGCATAGTAAAGATATACATGAAGAAATTTTAGAACAGTATGCATGGGCAGAGATTGTTTCTATCTAAGAGCATTTTGGTTTTATAAATGCCATTGTGGCACTGGTATGATAGGTGATTGTAAGTCGCACATCTACATTAAGCTAGACTATGGCGCAAACAACTAATTAGAAATAAATGCCATTAATTTTACCAGCGTAAAGAGGAAAGCCATGGGTTATGCAGGATACTCAATCCCGCCAATTTCCTCCAACCTAACATACCTAAAAGACTGACAATTATGTTGCTCCTGTGAACAACGCATTTAACCGTGGGATATAATTGAAAAAATACAGGTTTCACGTTTGCCTCAGCAGCCTAATCCCAATCCACACAGTAATTGCAACCATAATGGTCAAAGATTTGAGGAAAAGATAAAAGGTCATTGAAAAATAAAAGAAACATTTTAGGGACCAGAGTGTCATAGATTCAAAATACACTTTAGGAAGAGAAAACTCTTCAAGTAATATTAAGACAAACAATTCATTCTCGTATAAACTCTTACATGGTAAAGTGGATTTCCAGTCAAACTGTAAAGCACAACAGTCATCTCTGGGGCCGAAACAGTGCATGTCCACATAATTGCTTTCTGTTCAGATGATTGTGATATTTCTCTAGAAGAACTTTCTCCTGATAAATCCTTTTTTGGCTTCTGCGGAGGACGAATTTGCATCCATGGCTCTAACCTGCTCAAATTTAAGTTGCATTGTGTGCCTCCAAGCTTAACATCAATTTCAGATCTGATAGGGGAGTTAGGCTGCAAAACAAAAATTAAATGTAACCAACTCAATGATATGATGAATACTACATCAAGAATAAGCCATCATATTTACGTTTCACTTAAATATGAATAGGTGTAACGTCTCTTATATTTTATGCACCACTTACAGAGACAATACCATGCTATGTTCATAAAACAGAAAGATCCTGGGAAACAGGAGAATGTTCCGATATGAAAAGCGAAGGACCTTTAATACGGTCTAAAACAATGACAAGGTGAGCATGTAATAGATGTTGTATTTATAATCATAGTGTATAATAGGTGCACTATGCAGATTAAAATCCACGATATGTATGCCTAATTTAAAACATGAAAAAGGAAGTTGCGGATTGAATTTTGATTCTCCTGCTCACAATTTTAAATTACTTAAGTATTGCAGACAAATAATATGTTGGAATCAGGCAGTTTAACAAAATTAAGTGCTAATAATGTAATTTGTGAACCAAAATACCTGTAATGGTATGTAAAAAGAGGAAACAATATCCAACTTCAGTATTTCCACAATAGAGATGCCAATTTCTCTGAGTAACTGCAAAATGGTAGAGCACATTGGTAAAAGATACTCAGTCAAAAAATTCAGTGAATTTGTATACACTTACATGAATCTCTCTAAATTCCATCTGAACATCAAGCCTTACACTTTCACCCACATCTTCAACAGATTGAGATTTCATGCATTTCAGTTGGATTCCCATAATGTTATTCTCAACCAGAAGTCCATAACCTCGATGTATGACCTTTACATCAAGTTTAGGCAGAGTGAAGGCAACCTATAATAAAAATCAAAAGTACATCAATTTACTCAGTCAAAATCAGCAAAAGATGAAGCCTACATCTAACAAAAATGAAACATAAAGACTTTAAAAGTAGTAACAAAACTGAAAATGTTCATTATGATATTAAGTCAAAATTAAAAGGCCATTGTATTAAAATGCTAATCTCTATTAGCATTTCCATCCATGTAAGGAGGAAAACAATTTACATGATATATAAGTTAGATAGGAATACCAAATACCAACTCAGACAAAACAAGAAACTTATGCAAGATTAAACTGTCACTGAAGCCATATATCATTGAAAGCTAGAGTTAAAAATTTAAAATAAAGAAAAAAAGAAAGGAGCATAGTTGAGACGAAAGCGAATATGTCATGCACATACTTCTCTCATTTATAGGACGCAATCCCAGTAATATCCAATAAGCCCCTATAGGACGCATAAAATCTCTGACACTCCTAAAGTAACCCTTCTTAGCTGCATCCAAGACCAATAACAAGGTTTCAGCAACATATTCTAGAGTGATACCCGTCACAAAGTCTCAAATAATCAAGCTCTTTCCCAAATCAAGTCTTTTTTAGACTTCACACCTCCACCTAGTTAGATACCATCAAATTTTCAAGATTTTAAGTTTATTCCTTCTTTCTCTTGTGTTAAAACACATCAACTTGTGTTAAAACACGTTACATCCAACTAACAAAGCTCTTTTACTCCAGGGGATGACTTCCTTCTATGGTAATACAATGAAAGTTCTATGCTACTACAATGAAAGTAAAATAACATATATGCGTGCTAGCTCGTCTTCTTCCTAAAGATGGCTAATATCACCATCCTCAACATATAGACAGTTGATCTGACAAATAGAAAATATTGAGAAAAACAGAAATGTGATGTCAGAGCAGTTCAAATCAAGTCAACCTTTTCAGGAAACATGGAAGTGTACTTGGATAAAGCAGACGACAATGCTTGTTTGCCCTGCAGTTTTTTAGCCGACTCCGAGTCCTTGTCTGATGGTACAGCTCCTGAGGCAGGGTGAGGAGAGGTGTTGGACAAACCCTTTTCCTTGAGCAGAAAATCCTCATTTATGTTTATGCTGACTTCCCCACTTGTAATATCCAAATTTCTAACAACTACACCTGCTTCCCTGCACCAACAATAATAAACAGTTTAAATATCAGCTCGTTTTCTTCTCTTTATACCAATTATTAGTCGCGGATTTCCCCTCTGTAGCAAGAGTTTATACAGTCTACGTTCTGTATTTAGAAAAGCAGTATTTTCCTATGGAAAATAATTACATCTTATATTGTCAGTAAAAATATACAAAAAACAATTCAAACATTGAATTATGTACATAACACTCTTATTATGTGCATTCTGTCGAACATAACACTCAGTAAATGATAACATGATCCATGATGAAATCCTCAAACAAAAGATTAGTTTATACTACATTGTACACAGTTATTATCTACATTTGTGAGATACACGTAGTTGCACGAATGCGACCAAATCTGAAGTGATTACTTTATATCTCGTTTTTGGGACGCACGTTACTCATGTGTTTCAGAATAGGATGAGAGAAAGACAACTATAACGTATGCGTTCCTCAGATGAACTCACTGCAACCTTCACTCATGCATGCCTCAGAAAGTTCCAGGACATTCTCTTCCTCTAGTGTCCCCTCTAGTGACATTAAGGATAGATAAAGGATTCTCCTTGACTCCTTGCATAATCTTTTTTGCTTTTATTTATAGCAATTTCCATCCTTTTTTACATTGCTTCACCCGTAATTTAAGTTCTTCTGCACCATCTATCAACAAGCTATGGAAATCATCATGTTTCTCTCTAGAGAATATCGATATTAGTCAAATGAGGAATCTGAAAATTTGTGTTCCCATAAGCAATAGAAAAGAGATGAACTTATATAGGTTCAGCCCCAAAAGACACTTAAATTAGATGTTAAGATGGAAATTCTGGCAAAAGTTCGTAGAGATTGTAGGAAAAATATCCAGAAGACGTCTTAACTCCACTGAGTTTACCCATGTCTACCATCATGGTGCACTAATTTCTTTTCTTTAATAAATGGAACGCTTTCTAGTAACAGTTAATGGAATGGGATATAGAAGAAAAAAATTGTGCCCTAACATCTCCAAGCTACACGATATAGCTAAGGTGATACCGGGTAGGGAGGGAGAAATAACAGACATGATGTAGAAGTACTTTGGGGCCTAGTCCCTTTCAGTTTCATTCCTTAAAGATGTTCTGCAGATTAACTTACGAGACTAAGAGAACTAACTTTAGTACGATTTCAAGAAAAAAAAATTGTGATTGTGCTTGATTCTTCTATATATAAAAATCATATTCGTAGGGACACCACCACCTAGGTTCAGTTGGTTTCTAGTGATAGAAAAAAAAAAAAAAAGAAAAAAAAAAAGAAAGATGCACATAGATGGCCAGAACATATAAGTTAGTTAAATGTCATTGATATCTGCTATTCTGAACTAGAAAATTCCTAAGCCAAAAACTATTTGTTTGATAAGATCCTAAGTTAACAAAATTAGACAAAACCAAAATATTAAAGACATGCTGAATCTCATTTCCGCAATAAAAAATGAAAAAAAAAAAAAAAAAAAAAAAAATTCATGGAAATCAATTAACAAAGAAGACCTACCTATTATGACCAAACTCACACAAAAGAGAGAATTCTTCACAGCTGAAAGGAGCAGAAACCCCATCAACCAACTGGTTGTCAGAGAAAGTACCACCAGAGGTTACAGAGTGATCAGATATCACTCGTGATTCACCTAGGTGGACATTAATAGGAAAAAGCTGCAGCTTTACGAACAAGCCTGCCTCAGATCCCCCATCTTTAGATATATCTACCCTCAGTTCTTTAATATCCAAAGTAGCCTTTGGTGTCTGCAGTAGCAAGTATAGAATCCAATATTAATTTATGATTTAAAGGAAAATTTAAGTATTTAATCAAATGTCAAAGTATATCCTGACAAATTATAGAAACTCTAATCAGTTATAATCAGAAAGTGAATGAAATTAATTATACGACATATAAACCTCTAACATGATCCAGAAGACTTTGCCTTGAGCCATATAAATTATATATAATAAAATGTCCCTATCTTCCAAAATTATTAATTAACAAAGTATAAGCTTTGTCGATAGTGAAAACGAATAATTGAAATGAAAAATAGTAGCAGCAAACACATGATGGCCAAGCCAAAAAATGAATGTTAACCAGAAACTTACCTTTAGCACCAACTCAGTAAGAGAAATTGACAAAAACCTTGCCATGTTAGCCAAAACCATCCACTTTCCTCTACCTGAGCTGCGAGATTTTTTTGATCTGGTTTTCTGAGTGCTTTTCGTTGAAGACCTGATTACAACTTCCAAGTCACATATTAACACCTGCAGTTTTGGATCCCTAGAGATAAAGCCAACCCCAAGCTTAACCAAGGACTGCCGTAAACTTAATCTGATTTCACCAATAGATATGGATTCGATAGCACCCTGTAATCATCAGACCCATCAAACATGTCAAGTAAGATTTCAGAAATAAACTACTATATTGTAAGTTCAATGAGAAAAATAAGAATCGTATCATACTTTAATCAGAATTTTGGTTTTGAAACCTCGAAGTGCAACTGATTCTGTTTGCTTACTATTATGGACGGGCTTAGGAAGCGATGCATGAAAGAAACCAGTCTGATAATTTAGTTTCGCGGAAGTCAAACTATATAGTGGTCCACTTGGTTTTTTCTGATAGATAAAATCACAATTTTTTATCCTAATAAGCGAAAGAGATTGGTCTACATCTATCTCTAGGTCCATTCCTAATGGACGTTGTCAGCCACAAGTCAGGAAATTTGTAGCTCACATAAAAAAATACAAGTTCGATCACATATGAGACTAGGCATAACAACTATGCACGTATGAGAAACGGTGTTGCTGCAAAATCCAGTTTATTTCAAAGAGCAGATGTTACTAATTTGGATTGTTGCTGGAACTAATGGACCCTTGGGCTAAATTTTTCATTTCTGGTCTCTTTACACAAATGCAATATCAGTACCTTATTGTCATAAAAAAATGGTCGCACCAACTCCCGTATAAACTCAATCAGCCTAAGATAATATGGAACTTGTATTTTTCTTGTTCTATTTCTTCTATAAAACATAAAGGGGTTTGGTCTATATTTAATATTGAAGCTACAGAATTGTCACAAGCTGACAGCAGATAACAGTTTGGTTTGGAACTTCCCCAAATTTAATAACAGGTATCAAGATTTATTTCTGTAAGCCAACAAATAGAGCAAATTGGTCGAAATCAGGTTCACCGATTCAGCAACAATCAATGCTTTGAATTTTTTTTAATAATACCAGTTTTTGATGTAATTTTAACAGTTGAAATGCATTAATCGAATTATGTGATGTATTTACACATTGAACAACTAAGATTTCTTAGAGTCTTTTTTTATAGAATATTACTACAGGAACAGATTCCACGTGTTCATAGTCCAACACAAGTGCTCATGGTTTTGAAAGAGTTAGAATACCATGTTCCATGATGCAATTATATAGTTTCTACCTAGACATATATTAACTACTCAAATGATAAAAAGATAATAACAAAAAATAAATTAATTAATTAAAAAAAAAAAACCTTATTGAACTTCAGAACAATGTCTCTCAAGCATTTCCATCCACCAACACGGAATCCAACAGATGCTCCCATAAATCGACTGAGGATCCAAGCCAGCAACCTGGAAGCAAACCTGAAACAAGATGAATCGTGATTAGTAAAACAACTAAAAGCTATCTTTAATTCATTGGACATTTTCAACAATATTTAATCAGCATCCAAAAGGTAAATTCCGAGTTTTCATCAGCAAGCTTCAACAAATTATAATAATTGTGCCACAAGGGGATTGTACATAGAGAAAAATCCAAAAACAAAACTATTATACGCTAAGCATAAGCCTTAGGCAGCAGAGGGCACAGTTGTATAGGCAACTGAAGAACAACCAAAGATTAGTAAAGATCACTCTGGGACACAACTCCAATATTTGCAGAGCTGGATTGCAATTCTCTATGTTTGTAATAGGTGATCTTAGACTACAACAGCGATTACCGAATTCGGATGTAATTCTGGATACAGTGATCAAATTAAGTTTCAAAACGAAAGGGAGTTTGAAAAACTGTACAGCAGAGAGGACAGAGGCACCACAAACAACTCGACGGATTTTGTTCTAGGTAACATTTTCTGAAATGCAATGAGTTTATTGAGTTGGCAATAAAACTAATCGAGTCCTGAACAGTGGTATTAAAATTATTCTGCGTAATGTAGAACAGCGGAAAAAAAAAAATTGACAGTGCTTACTCCAAACATCAAGCACAACACACATACCACATAATAATCTTAAAACAAAAAATAAAAATAAAAATAACACAGTAACCCTTTCAAACAAAAAAAAACGGAAATCAGTGGGAGACGTACATGAATATAATCCATAGTACAATGGAGCAAAAGAGAAAGCCGAACAAAAACTTCGCCGGCGAAGCACCCATCTCTCAATCAAATTCGCGCACCGATCTTCCCCAAATCTCCGGTCTACAACCCGAACGCAGTGGCCGTGCATGCCTTCATCGGTCCATCAATTAAATCAAACACAATGTATTTCATCAATTGGGGGGAAAAAAAAAAACAATTACAGTAGCTGAAGGATCACGCATTCAATTTCGAGGAAGAATGTTAGGGAGATGGTCAGAGAGATGTGGAAAGTGTTTGATCTTCGGAGAGAGAAAAATTATTAAAAAAATATATATTTATATATATGTAATTTTATTTATTTTTTATATATATATACATGTATAGACTATAGTAATGGGGGAGGGGTGGAGGGGGTGTCGATCCGTGATGGATGCTCAATTATGGCGGAATGTAGAAGATGAGAACATCGGGCTCCGATCCGGTGTGCCTGGATGTACGGGAAGCTTGTGCGCCATTTTTTTATTTTTGCCCTCTTTTTGGTGTGGGCTGTTCAGTGTTGGGGTTTGGTTGGGGGAGGAGGGGTAAAATCGTAAAGCGAAACGAAATGTCTTTTCTGGACTTGGGGCTTTTTGGGGTTATTATTTCTTTCCTTCTTTTTGTCTCTTGTAATTATTGGGATTGGATTGATTTTCTAGCAACTAATTAATAATTTAATGATTTATCAAAAAAAAAAAATTAATAATTTAATTAGTAAAATATTTGGTTACTTAAATCAAGTCTTGTATTATTTTTTTTTATATTTTATGATATTATATGTAATGTCTATAAAATCGATTATTTTACATACAAAAATAATAGTTTTATTTTTTTTAAAGTTTTTAATGTCTATAAAATCTATTATTTTACATACAAAAATAATAATTTATTTTTTAAAGTTTTTTCTTTGAAAAAAATACTTTAAAAAGCATTACAATATGATGATTAAAATTGAATTTTAGCTAAAATTAAACTTTAGGGTGGTCTTTCATTTTTTTTTAAATATGAGGGTTTGTATGTAATCAAACCCTCATATTTAAAAAATAAATCAAAGACCACCCCTAAAATATTATCTCTTGAGGTTACATATAATTACAATTAATTTGTTTAAAGTCTTGACGATACGTGTATTCTTCATTAAGTTTAATGTTGATTTACTGTTGATTAAACTTGTTTGAGAATATGCATATTTTTCAAGACTTGAATTAAATTAGCTGTAATTATACCTAACCTCAAGGGACGTAGGTGTAATTTATCACTCTTTGAAATATTTATTTATTAAAGAAATGAAAAAATGACAACAAAAGTATAAATTCGTCTAGAAGAACTATTATTATCATAATATTTCATCATTAATGTTATGATTAGGGCATATAATCCAACAAATAGGGTATTGGGCCTCAACAAATAGTTACGGGCCTTGTTGAATTTCAGCCCATAATCAATAACAAAGTGTTTGGGCCTCAACAAATAATTACGGGCCTAATTGGATTTCAGCCCATCATCACTAATCAAGTGTTTGGGCCTCAACAAATAGTTACGGGCCTAATTGGATTTCAGCCCACAATCAAATAATCAAGTGTGCAAAAGACCCCTCCCATTTGGACCGGCGAGTAATCTGGAAAAGCTTGTATAGTCAAAAAGGCAGTACTCACAGCGACCGGCGAGTCCACCGCCACCGCCACCACTACGGCGTAGCTTCCACCACTCCGATTCCTGTCCACGGCGACGGAGTGAGGCATAGATAACCGAATTGGTGAATGGAGTCCAGCCTGGAGTTGGTGCGATCGTCGGTGGAGCAAGTGTTGGGGGTTAAGTTGGGTGACGAGACGGCGGTGCTGGTGCTGACGACGTCTGCGGCATTGATTTTAGGCCTGCTGATATTTATATGGAAGAGATCGAGTGGTGATCTCAGCAAGGCGGCGAAGCCGGTCGTTGTCCCCAAACTGGTGACGCTTAAGGATGACGAGGAGGAAGAAGATTTGGACCCCGACAAGGTTAAGGTCGCCGTATTTTTCGGAACTCAGACTGGCACCGCTGAAGGCTTTGCCAAGGTATCCCTATTCCCTATCACTCATCATCAAATACATGCTGATTTCTGTTTATGTGAATTTTAAGGATTTCAAATTCTAGTTCTGGGAGATTGGTTGATTTAATCCCCAATTTGATTGAGGGGATGGATTGAACTTCTGAAAAGGATGAAGAGTGCTAGTCCATGCTCAATCATGTCATAACAAACTCATTTCTCTAAATTATACCCCTTTTATTTTTCGGTTATTTTTTGTGGAACCGTAATTCGAACCTCGGAGATATTGATCTCTATCTGTATAAACGATCTGTTGATTTCTTGTTGGAGTGTTATTTATTCGGGCTACTGTTGATTTAGGACAATGCTTGTACTTAAATCGTGTTTTTAGTATGTTTTTTTTTTTTATCATAAGTGACGAGGCGAGGTTGGGAAGTGTGTAGGAGGCATCCATGATTTTATTTATTTATTTCTTTTTGTGGACAATTTGGTCAGAATGTAAGTTTGTACATATTTTTTTGACAGTTAAGGCATGATAGTCATTTTACTTGTATATAATGTAGAGATGTGGAGATGTATTGGAAAAAAAACAGAGGTGAAAATTTTGTTAGTTACACACACTCATGTTCTCCCAAGGGAGGAGAAATAGAGTACTTTGAGTGAATGCTGTTTGTTTGGGATGAGTTGAGGTGATGCTGTTGGGTCGTGAAACTTTTGGCAAGAATGCTATATATACGGTCTTGACCTTCTAATTGTCTGCTGACATAACTATAGCCTCAAAAGTTAATAGATTTTTGCTGAACTAAAAGTGAGTGCAATGCAATCTGTAATTTTTCTGGATATTAAGAAAGGTTATATCTCTACGTTGAGCTGATAGCACTGTTAAAATTATTTTGTTCCATCTATGAGGCTAATCACAATCCTTGTAACTGATATGATATGCTTTGTTAGGCTCTAGCAGAGGAGATCAAAGCAAGATATGAGAAGGCAGTTGTTAAGGTTATCGACTTGGTATGTTCAGTTTTCTATTGGGAGAGTTCCTTCCCTTTTATGTGTTATGGTTTCTGTCATTTGGATATTATCTTTCATTTTCCATTCTTCTTTTTAGGACGATTATGCTGCAGATGATGATCAATATGAGGAAAAGCTCAAGAAGGAGACTCTAGCATTCTTCATGGTGGCAACGTAAGACAAACTTTTACTTGCAAATGACATCATCTTGATGTTGAAACCTTTCTTGCTCTAAATTTCTTCACTGAAACAAATGCTGAATACTTGAGATGCTAGTACAGTTATGGAGATGGCGAGCCGACCGATAATGCTGCTAGATTCTATAAATGGTTCACTGAGGTTGGTTACGAGACTGTAATGATTGGTTTGCATGCCTCATGGTGGAGCTGTATTTTGACTATGCATTTTATATGATTTAGGGGAAAGAAAGAGAACCGTGGCTTCAACAGCTTGCCTATGGAATATTTGCTTTGGGTAACCGCCAATATGAACATTTCAATAAGGTATCTTGGCGTTTTCATTCCCTTACCGGTGATAGTTGATGTTTGTGTTGATTCTTGCTTAAAACACTTTGGCAAGAGCTTGTAACTAGACTTTAAAGTTGTGGACCTGGTAACCTGGAAGTTTATATAATCAATTTTTCATTTGAATTATCTAACACATATCTTTCTGAAACAGATCGGAAAAGTAATTGATGACCAGCTAAGTGAACAAGGTAAAATTTATTTTGTAATCTTGATATGTGATATAAGTATGTTTTTAACAGCTGTATGACTGATTTTTGTGTCAGGTGCAAAACGTCTGGTACCGATTGGTCTTGGAGACGATGATCAATGCATCGAAGATGATTTCACTGCTTGGTATAGCTTTATGATTGTGTGTTGCCTTTATTTACTAAAGTACCTAATACTTATGTTCTCTTTGATAGTTGTCTGTTTTTCTTTTGTTTTTATGCTTTTGTGGACAATGAAACTAATCAGTATAACATGCACTAGAAGTCCTGCTATTTAATGGTGAGAATTCTTTGAACTGTAGGAGGGAGCAACTATGGCCTGAATTAGATCTAATTCTTAGGGGTGAGGATGATGCAGACTCTGTGTCTACCCCATACACAGCTGCAATTTCAGAATATAGAGTTGTAATTCATGATCGTACTTCAACACTGTATGATAATAACCACGAAAGCATTGCTAACGGGGATGCTGCGTACGACGTACATCATCCATGCAGGTATTCCAGTCTCCTTATATGTATGTGTATCTGCTCCTGATATGCTTACTGACTGGCTCATTGTTTACTTCCCTGAAGAGTCAATGTTGCGGTTAAAAGAGAGCTTCACACTCCTGAATCTGACCGCTCTTGCATACACCTGGAGTTTGATTTATCTGGAACCAGTATAGTGTAAGTATTATTCGTTCTTGACATCATCTCAAATTCTAACCATCGCCCATCTCCATGTATAAACTGTACTTGTAATGAAGGCCTTAGATTTATCTTAAGTGGTGAATAAGTTAGTTTTATTTAGATTAATTTAATAGATAAGGTTCACCCAGATATATACATGCATCATGAGGATCCCGTTGATCATTACCTATAGAAAATTGAAGTATGAAACATGTGCGCTATTATACACTGGTGGTGACAGTAGGGGACAGGATTGAATTGATTGACGTATCACTGACTACTTCAGACCATATGGTTAAAATTGTATCCTGCAGGCTGCTGCACCACTACCTCATTCCAATGTTGTTTCATATGCACATGGCTTATTGTTCTATGGGCTACGTCTTAGAGTTAATTATACTATTAATGATCTCAGCAACATCAATTTCACTCGCTACAAATATGATAACGGGATCAGGGTGTGAGAAATACTAAACATTTTTGATAAGATTAAAATTACACTACTAATGTCTATTAGTCACTTTCTTTCAGATTTCCTCAACTTCTTCTATAACCATATAGTCCAAGTCTATATTGAACTTATTTTCTTAATGTCTTCCTCTCATTTTGCTGACATATTTGCATCTTATTTTCTCAATGTCTTTCAATCCTCATTTTTATTTCCATTTGACTATCTCAAGGGGAAGGCCAAATTTAGTTATCTTTTCTCTTGTGCTTTTTCCTTCTCAGTTATGGAACTGGAGATCATGTGGGTGTCTTTGCTGAAAATTGTGATGAAACTGTTGAAGAAGCAGCAAAATTATTAAGCCAGCCTTTGGATTTATTATTTTCTATCCACTCTGACAAAGCTGATGGCACATTGCTTGGAGGCTCATTGCCACCTCCATTTCCTGGTCCTTGCTCGCTTCGTACTGCTCTCGCATGCTACGCAGACCTGTTGAGTCCTCCTAGAAAGGTGATAATGTTTTATCCCTCTAGATCAACTCTTATGTATATTTCTTCTATCATATATGATTTGTGGAACTAAGTGGTGTCTTTCTTCCCAAAACTCTTACAAACGGTTCCAGGCTGCTTTGCTTGCTTTAGCTGCTCATGCTTCTGAACCGGTTGAAGCAGAGAAGCTTAAACTCTTGTCATCGCCTCAGGGAAAGGTGAACTAACTTCTTCACTTTTGCTTTCTGCTTTGTGATTGTTTTTCCTGTTTTGTATTGTATGGTTATGAGTTGTGGAATTTGTAGATTGTATCCTGTTGGTTTTATTTAAGCCTCTATCCAATCTCTAAATGTATTCTGTCTCTTAGGATGAGTATTCTCAATGGGTTGTGGGCAGTCAGAGAAGTCTTCTTGAGGTTATGGCTGAGTTTCCTTCCTCAAAACCACCACTTGGTGTATTTTTTGCAGCTGTGGCTCCACGCCTGCAGGCTCGTTACTATTCTATTTCTTCATCTCCGAGGTGAGTTTTGTCTTGGTAAATGAATTAGTCATTCTATCCGGAGCAAAATGGACTTCGCAAAATAATGAATTACGGACTTAACAAATAAAGAGTTGGAAAAAGTTGTTCGTATGGACAGTTAAAGCACATAACTTGTCATCATTTGATCTTTGAGGAATTGATTAGCTTCTTCATCTGGTACAGGTTCGCTCCAAGTCGTGTACATGTGACATGTGCAGTAGTTAATGGTCCGAGTCCCACCGGTCGAATTCATAAAGGAGTGTGTTCGACCTGGATGAAGGTATGAACCGAAAATTGATTACGTGGCCTGGGAAAGAAGTATATGTTTTTGTGTCTTAATTCTGTCGTTGCACTCAGATCCACCACCCCTAGATCGACACTGTAGCATCATCTATGCAAATGTCTGAAAATTTTACAAAGACATACTGTACTATAATTCTTTGAAATTTGCTGTTATTTGGAGTTATATCTCTTTGTGCACATTTAAAATAAAATTAAAAAATCAAGGGAAAATGTCAGTACTGTGTAGGGTTCTGATAATTCATTAAGAAAAACATGGCCACATTTATATCGCTGCCAATAAAGAAAAAGTCTGATTATGAATTCAAATTTTAACATTAGAAACTTTTATATGAAATATGACCAGAATGCAACTCCCTTGGAGACACACACTGATTGTAGCTGGGCTCCTATCTTTATCAGACCGTCTAATTTCAAATTGCCTGATGATGCGTCTACTCCAATTATAATGGTCGGACCTGGAACTGGTTTGGCACCTTTTAGAGGATTTCTACAGGTACCACGACGAGTTGAATTTTGTGATAACTCTTCGAATGAAAGGAAAAACTTTTACACTGAATGTCCTTTACAGGAAAGATCGGCTCTGAAAAGGGAAGGTGCTGAACTTGGACCTGCTATACTGTTTTTTGGTTGTAGGAATCGTCGAATGGTGAGAATAGTTGTTCTCACATCAAGTAGTCATACCAATTAGAAATCTGAGGGTTCGTAACCAATCTCTTTGTATCTTGATCTTCTGTCTTAGGATTTTATTTATGAAAATGAACTAAACGATTTCGTGGATCAAGGAGTAATATCAGAGCTGATTGTTGCCTTCTCAAGGGAGGGGTCGCAGAAGGATTATGTTCAACATAAAATGATGGAAAAGGTGAGCAGCTGGTTAGTTTGTAATTCAATTTGTTATTAGATGTTTACATTAATCATCACTGTACATATATCAATTAAAAAGTTAATATTTCATTCCCTTTTTCGACTACTTGTACACTTATAAACAAGCGTATATATGCATGCGATATCATTTTCATTCAATTCCTCAACTTGTTTTATTCCCACCTTATTCCATATTTCCATTCCTTCATACCGATCATGCCGTTAGAAGTAATCGTAAAGAATAGAGGCAATTATGATGATGCATCCACATTCGACTGTATAATTTAATTTTATTGTACCACCTGAAAATATGAAGTCACTAAAAATTTTCACTTAACAGGCTGCCCAAGTATGGAGTTTGATTTCTGGCGGGGGATATCTTTATGTATGTGGAGATGCTAAGGGGATGGCCAGAGATGTTCATCGCAGCTTGCACACCATTGTCCAAACACAGGTACAAGCACACACAGCATTCTATTAGGACTATCAATACTATAGTTTCTTCACATTTCGACCTCGAGCTCAATTTATTTTTGCATTATATATATTTTTATTTAAATATATTATTTATGTATGTAATAAATAATTAAATAAATAAATAAAGAGCTCACAAGCCATTCGAATCTATTACTTCAATGTGGAAAGACAATCTCGAATAAAGTATTCCATATTACATATACCACAATTAGAGGGATGCAAGTCTTAGAGTTTTGTTGCGGAGCGCAAGAGCTTGGTTGAATAAAATTACTGGATTATTTCCAGAAAGTTAACCAGGTCACGAGCTTAATAAAGCACTTTTGTATTTAATCTTATTACCACCAGGAAAATGTGGATTCGACGAAGGCAGAGGCCACTGTGAAGAAACTCCAGATGGATGGTCGATACCTAAGGGATGTGTGGTGATTGTTTCAGGTCAGTAAGATGGTCTCGGTTTCGGTGTTTCTGAAGCTTTGTGTACCAACGCTAGTTGCTCGAATTTATTAGAGGAGACGTTTTTCTTCCCTTTTTCAACTTCATTAAAATATGTTATATAGAAAATCTTTTGCTAGTTAGGAACAAGATATTGAATGGAAACACAGTGGTTATAGGTCATATATTAAATGATTTTGTATATTTTTACTTGTATACATGAAGTGAAGATACGAGGACCTGATCTTTTCGATTATTTATTATTGCTTCGAGGATGGTATAATTTATTATATACGCATTTTCCTCTTTGAGTTGTTCTTGTTCTTTACCTTTTATTTCTCTTTTTCCCATCCTCTGATTCGCATTCATTAATTCATTTTTTTCTAAAAGAGTTCAACACTTATTTGGATTAAATAGCTGACCAAATATTTTCAATATAAATAATTAAAATGTTCTTTCACTTCTGTTATTATTATTATTATTATTATTTTTTGAGTCAATTGCGTATATCACCCCTGTGAAATACCTAATTGTCAAATACCCCATGTAAACAAAAAAAACTCACCCATGACCCCCTATAAAACATTTTTCGAAGCTCACTGCACCCATTGGCATTTTACTCGGTGGAATAGCAGAAATTAGAATAATGCAAGAGGCCAAATTGCGATTGTGTTAAACTTCTAAAACTTAAATTAGGGGACTAAATTGTAATTTTCCAATACCCATCTCCCAACTTTCTGCAAATTTTCCCAGGCACAGCCCAATTCCCAACTTTCCTCTCAATTTTCCCAATTTTACTTATCCTTCTCCGCCGCCCAACACGCACCACCACATCCATCAATTGTTTGGGCTTCTTCAAGCTCCCGGTTGTGGCGGAGTAATGTCGCAACTGTCAAGAGGGAGTCTTCTTCCACCATCATCTTTGTACCTTGGCGGCAACTGTCATCATCCTCAGAGTCTGGCTTGGGGGCATTTTTGACATTTCACAACCAAAAATGAAAACCGATTCGCAGCAGTACATCTGTCTGTATATGCAATTGTCTCATTTTATTTTTTATAAACAGTGTGAAAGCTGTGGAGTATAGCATATAATAAAAAAAATAGCAGTTTCTCCAAAAAAAAAAAAAAAAAAAAAAAAGAAGAGAAGAGAAAGAGAGAGAGACTAGCAAACAAGGGGACTAAATTACAACTGCACAATTTGTAAAAGAGACAATGTACCATACACTAGTTAAATCAACAATCACCAACGGCAATGCAAATTTCTGCACTTGCGACGCCGATCATTCATTCATTCATTCAATACAAACAATGTTAACGGTGGAAAATCAACAACTCAAAAAAGTTCCATTAAACACAAAAGGCAAACCACCAACCACATAAATTAGAACTCACAGTTCCCAACGATCTACAGAATTTTATACTCCAACAACAACTTCAATTTCTCAGCACTATAGTCCTCTGTTTTCTTTGCCATTTTTCATTTTTGCTTCCGGAAGAGGACTTCCAAGTGAAGATGAATTGCATATATCAGTACTGACCGACTCGTTAGGCTGATGCTCTGAGTTCTTCTCTTTAAACTGATTGTTATTAGTTGTCAAAGTAGACCGCATTGCTCTCGGTAACTTCAAAGGAATGTCACTTTCTGCATTAGCTTTTGACTGCTCTGCATTAGCTTTTGACTGTTCTGGCACTTCAACATTCTGAGGTTGAGGCACAGGTGGCGTAGCAGGTACAAGTTGAATAACCGACTTGCGCCATTTTTTCCTGATATTCTGTTTTGGTGCGCCGGATTTTGCCTGAAGAATTTCAAACATTGTGAAAACCAAATTTAAAACACAAATTATTTTTTTTTTGGGGGGGGGGTTTGGGGGGGGGGGGGGGAAACTCTCTTCTAATGGCATAAGACCAACACTTACCAAGCTATTGCCAATGTCAGATAATGGCTTCCTTACGACTCTACCTTCATTTGCATTCCCAGGCTTCTCAGATAAGGCAGTCTGGAGTAGCATTACACCATGTGAAGCAAGATCGTGACTTCTCTGCCTTTCATCCGATCCAAACAAATTGCCACCATTTTCAATCGTTTCTTGTTGCAATAAGCCGTTTGGAGCTATTTCTACCCTATTGCTGCATCTACTAGCCGTACAGGTACAGGTCAAACTGCACATACCGCTTGCAGCTCGGCATTCACATCTCGATGTCTTGCACGAAGAACTTTTGCTGCAGGTGCAGCATACTCCCTCAACAGAGGTTGTCTGAACTGATTGTTCTGAGTTAATAATTGACTCAACGTGGCTGTCAGTTTTTAGAGTTCCTTCTCCTACTTTGGCGCCTTGGTCTTTCTTTCGTCCGAACCCACTCAACTTCGTCATCGTTCGATAGATTCGACTCTTCAGACTCATCATCATCAGATGTATCCATGTCTTCGAGCAACTGGGACCCGTACACTCCACTATTAAGAAGAGCGTAGTTTCGGGATCCCTAAGTACAAGAAAACCCAATCACGTGTTGTCAATTTTGTATTTTTTTTAAATGCAATACATAATATCATAACGGCGCATGCAATCAACAATTGGTAAGGTAAAATGATGTCATAATATACCTTGGATCGCAAGTCATACACATGCCCGTCGCTGTTGTTAGAACCAGAAGTTTCAAACCCTTCTTTTATTTCTTTAGATCGTCTCTCCAAAGCCAACTTCTGTGAAATTTCAACAACTCATTAAACAAATATTTAGTGCATTTTTACTAGCCTTGTGTTATCTCGATTTTCATGCATTGATGCAGCCGGTAAAAGACAATATAATTGCAGAATTTGCATCCAATGACATAATAGGTGTACAACCATATAAGAGTAAAACTAATACTCAACGTACTCACCATTGCATTTTCCTTACGACTGAGTTCAGCCTTCCTTAGCTCCAGTTCTCTAACCAAACTGACTACTTTTTCCTTCAAATCTCTAATTTCCGAGTCCTTCTCTCGGCAGTCAACTTCCATATCTCTTAGGTGGCATCTGTTGTGTGGGGTAGGTGGAAAACAATATTGTGAGCAAAAAGTTTCAGAATGCACAATTGATTTAATTAATGGAATAATGCTGAAGAGCCACTTACCTGGAGGATGATGCCAGGTTAAAAAGGAAGTTCATGATATTTTTCGCTTCAGCAAGAGAACGAACTTGGTTCCACCTTCCTCTGCCACTAAATGCACGTTCACGCTCCTCGGCTTCTGACAATTGAGATGCCATGGAAACAAGAGTGCTTGAAGAAGTAGAGAGCATATTCTCCAGAGCGAAAACCCTTGAATTTCGAGCGCCAGGAGACATTGTTTGCGGAAATTCACTACAATCGAAGAAACCAATCAACATCCTTAGTCTACAATGGCACTTTATTTTCAGAGAACCAAAAAAAAAAAAAACAAAAAGGATATAACTCATTTAAAATCAGATTTCTGACCTAAAGTCCTGCTGCTTTTGTATCAGTGCTTCTTCCTTCAAACGGGCAACTTCCTCGGCCATTTTAGCCCTCCTACAAAGATTAGAAATCAACAGTTAGAGCTTTTTTTCTGTAAAACAAAGAGATCGTGCTTGCATGATTTTGTGTCGCCGTGAACAAACAAAACATACTCACTCAGGAACTAAAAAATAGAACAGTCACAACACTATCAAACAAGGAAGAAAAAGTAAAATGAAGTTAATATCAAAAGTGTTATTGCATTTACTCTTTCATTTGCCGCTCATATTCTGACCGCACTTCATGTACTCCCACAGTAACATCAAGTTCATGCTCGATAGCCTGTACTAATGCCTTAAAACCAAAATAAAATATGTTAGTAATATTCAAATGAATAAATGAACATGATCCATTCCCAAGGAGACAAGTCCTCATTGATGAGAATAATAAAAGTGTGCCAAGTTCCACTAGAGACGTATACCTGACTTCCAGGGCCTTTGTTACTTCCTGCACATGGTACATGTGATACAAATCAAATCAAATATCACGGAATGTAAGCATACTTATGCAGATATTTTTTTGTTATAATCTAACCAGGCATTTCACGTGGAGCTTTTCGAGAATCTAGCAACTCTTTAAGTCGTTTTGTAGCCATAGCAGCTTCTTCAGTCTTTCGCTGCAAGACCTGAATTGCAACAAATGTATATTACAATATCCAAATATCGATAATTTCAGAAAACAAAATTAATCAAGCTACCAAATTACCAGCTTTTGCCTCTGGTTGAGAGCCAATAGCTTATGCATCTCATATTCATTTCTTCTTCCCTCCTTTTTTAGCTATATATAAGACATCCAAAAATATTTTATTAGTTTCAGACTGTAGGATATAAATAAAGCAATTAAATGCTGCACGTGCAATTTTTGTTTCTTTATCGGGAGGGGATGCCGAGATGGTGTTCAGGCAACTTAAGCACATCGAAATTGTTTTAGTTTCCAGACCAACCACGTGACAGACTAACGTTTGACATCAACATTAAAACATATAAAGATCGAAATGGAAACATAGTTTGAATGGGTAGAAACTCGGCATGTTACTGAGAATTAATTATGGCATGCACCTACCTGAAGCACTTCTTTTTCTCGAGATGCTTTCCATAGCCTGAATTGCTCAGATTCTTGCTTTATCTTTTGTTGTAATTGAACCTTTTGTGTCTTTATCCTCTGTATGTCATCTTGTAGTCTTTTTGCAGCTTCGTCACTCTTTTGTTTTTGTCTCAGTAGTTGAGCTTGAGCATCCTGTTTTTTCTTCAACACGGAAACCTATAGAGAGAATGGAGTCATAAACAAGAACATTAAGTAGAAAAGTAACTATTAACAAATGATTTACCTGTGTCTCAAGGGCATTGAGTTTTTGAAGATACTCTTCCTTGAGCTTTTGAGCACTATCATCAGAATTGCAAGAGATAATTGCAAGATTATGTCTGAGTTCTTCAATCTCTTTCTACACAAAAAAATAAATCCACAGTGTTTAGAGAGACGTAATTAAATAGAACCTGATATAAGAAGTATCAAAAACCAAAATGTACCTGATAAGCCCTCTTTTCTAGTTCCATGTCTTGAAGTTTCTTCTCATAATGCTGCTTAATAACAGATGTATCGGATCCCGCAAACTGCTTCATTTCAGCCTATAAAATGAAAAATAAATGACAGGGAGAGAGTGAGTACGTGCCCAAGAAAAATATTGCAATTACCTCAACACCGCCCCACCCAGCCCCCTAAAATTTGGACTTAGATACTCTAGAAAAATGTTTACCTCCTTCTCTTCAAGTTTTTTATCCAATTCTTTCAGTTCTCTGTCCAATTTTTCCTGAAGAGAAGTATGTTCGATCTCTTTTTCCACATCTTCAACCACACCTACAAGATATCAAGAGTTGAATTTATGATTGATGTTTGAATCACATTTATACAAGATATGGAATATCTGCTAAAGAGCAAGCTGACATTAACTTTGAGGTTCACAATAGCTGGCAATAGCTTACCTTCTGTTTCCACAGTTTTCATATCAGAATCCATGAAATACTCATTTCTTGAGTGAGCACCATCATCTTCTAAATCGAGATAATCGGCGGAATTCTCCGGTTTTAGACGGTTTGAATGTCGTAACCTTATTAATTCACCCTCTAGCTCCTGAATCTTTGTAATGTAGCTTTTCACCAAATCAAGGTCCTGATGAACCAGAAAAAAAAATTAGTGAGAGAGAGAAGAAAATCAGTCCTTGATAAGAACATTTGACAAGAATAACCACTTAATTAGAAAGTATAAACTACAAATATAACCTTGCCGTCTATGTCATCCAAAGACTTGCCATTCTGAATTAATTCGATTTTCATAATTAGTCTATCCCTTTCCACCTGACACAAAATGATTAGATTAACAAAGCAGACAGCAGCATTTTCTGGAAAGTTGAAACCAATTTTCATTTAAACGCAAAACCAACCTGAGCATCAATAGCACGCTGTGTCAGATGGTCATAACTCATTCGGCATTCTTGAAGTGCCTCCTGTAGTTCCATTTTACTTGCTTCAAGTAAAGATATTTTGTGCTTAAGAATCTGTAAATCAGAAAATGTGGAGTAGATATAAAAAACAATCTACAATAATTTCATCTATGAATCCCCACACTTCAGATTATGCGTGTTAAGCCAAAATGCCCTCAACGAACATATAGAGATAATTTGAAAATTAAATGATGGTTTGTAAAATTGATAGAGGGAACAATGTAAATCATAGAGTTGGTGGGCAGTATTATACTTTAACTTCTTCAGCTGGTACATTCGAGTCTCCACGGAGGTAAAGTAACTCCGCTTGCAATTGTTCAATCTGACTTCGCATCCGTTGCATCTGAGCTGTCGCTGGATCACGGTTAATCTACAAATTTGAATACGACATGAAAACTATCACGAAATATTTTTCTCAAAAAATGGAAGTTGGAACCTATTATAGGTTTTGGAGCTTACAATTGCTTTGTTTTGAATGTTCCGTGCACGATTTGCATACTTCAATGTGTTCAGTGTCTCCTCAGCATTCGTGTCAGCAGGGCTAATGCATGCTGTAATGATAAAATAGTTATACGTGTGCCAATTGTTCTACAGAAAAAAGAGAACATTCTTTCCTCAATCTTAATTCTTAAGCATTATGGGTTACAAAGATTGGCTTGTTCATATCAATAAAATGAGAATATATACAAACACATACCAATCATGACGGTTTTGCAATTTCCGCCAAGGGAATCCTGCAGAAATTAAGTACAAATTAGAGTGATACACGTAGTTTTTTGTGCAAGACATGGAAAAAACTCTTGATGATTGCAAGAATTAGACCAGGAAAAATCTATAATCGCTGCATATTTTTCTCAATAAAATTCAACGGGTTTGAAGTAGAAAAAAACCTCGAGATACTACAATTTTTTTTCTAACAGTCATTGGGTTTGTCTCCTCATTAGAGGGCATCTAGAGGAAACGGAAAATAAATTATTACCTGTAATATGCGAGTTAGCTTGCTGTCCCTGTAAGGAACATGACCTCCTTCTTTTCGCTTCTTGTCATCTCCCAGAGCACTGATCACATTACCAAGCGCCAACAATCCCTTATTGATATGAATACCTAGAGCATATGAAAAAGAATATACAAGTTCAGTTACTCTGCCAAAACCAACAACCAGTAGAAGAGGAGAAAAACCAATAACACATTACCTTCTTGAAGGCGTGATCCGTCTGCACCAGTTCGTTTTGCACGCTCAGAGCCTGCAAGATCTACAAGATGAAGCTTTGCAGTCAAAACATCATCACCAATTTCGTCGCCAGTTATTTTCCTTTGTTCCATTGATATGGTGAAAATGGCATGGGAACGGCTGTAGAAAATCCAAAAGGATAGGTGAGAAGGATCACATTGCGCTCAAAATATGGAAACACGTTGTCCTAAACATTGAGTTTCATAATTTGAAAGTATGCAAATGACATGATAACAGCCGTATGTCAGTAATTTAACTAATACTTATATTAAAAAAGAAAAGACAAATATAAACACCTTGATTGGCTGTTCATATTAGTGCTTCCTGTGGCTCGAGTCAACGAGCCTTGCAAAAGATATGAAGCCATCTCTTCCTTTGTCCTCACCTCTGCCTCGGTAACACCAGCAAGGGTAATACCTCCGCCCACTCTCTCTCTTATTTGAATTGGTACTCTTGCAGGGCCTGTGGTTTTTGGATCTAACAAATCAAACACCTCTTCCTTGAAAATCTGCATGTAAGTCTTAATTAATAAACAACTTAGAAATGTGAATACTAAGTTTACGTAATACACCCTATACCTCAATGAAAGATACTCTAATCAAGCACTCTCCAGCATCTTTCATAGTATCCACTTTTGAGAAAATAGTATCCATCACTCTAGGAATGACACCATTCCTTTGTTCTTCACCATTATAATTTGTACCCATGGTATACGTTTTTCCCGAACCAGTCTAGAAATTAAGTCAACAGAAAGAAATCAATTATCCATGATTACTCAAAAGCATGACTAACATTTATAAAAAATGTAAAAGAATATATTTTTTTTTTGTGAAATTAAATACTTGAATATGATGAAACTAAATACCTGGCCATATGCAAGTACGGTGCCATTATACCCATGGAAAAGGGCATCAACTAATGGAGCAACACAATCATCAAATATTGATGATGAAGACGAGCATCCTCTTTTACCAAAGACGTTATCATATGTGAATGAATGTGATCCAATTTGAACCTATTTGTGAAACCAATTACAAAAATTACAGTTAGAACCAATCATTTGAGACCTTAGATCTAGAAAACTTAACTTATTATGTGTTTATGCCCATCATAACTCCAATATAATTTCACTGAAACTAAGGCCCAAGAAAAGATCTAAGGCCGTCATAATTCACTATAATTTCACACATAAAGGAGAATATTATTTGTTACAATGTATTGCAACAACACCAATTACTGTAAATCAATAATCAAATTACATATTACATAATTCACCCCAAAACAAAAAATGTTACTTTTTGTTTTTATACTCGACATACAATTTAAAATAAAAATTACAGTAGTATTGTCGCGGAAATGAAAACCTGTTTTTCGGAGGGATAGACAGTTATACAGTCTGTACAGCCAATGAGAAGCTCAGGCGTGACAAGCGGCCGGATGTTTACAGCAACCCTCACGCTCTGCGAAGACTCACAATGGTCCATCTTCACCCAAATTAGAAATCCTCGCCAGAAACCGAAACCCTAGATTTTGCTATCTGAAACCCAAAAAAAAATGAAATGCATAAATTTCAGCAAGCATTATACCCATCATCGCACTACCCGAAACCCACATTTCAATTAAATGCACAACAGACCCACCTCCCAATCGGAAAATTCAAAAATTAAAAAAATCAGAATGAAGGTATTGATTGCGCAGGCTAAGAGATGAAAGGAGGTAAAAAAGCGTACATTGTTTAGCTGACAACGGAAGGATTGATTTTGAACTCGACAAATACGTTCGAAGGAGAGAGAGAGAGAGAGAGAGAGAGAGAGAGAGAGAGAGAGACAGGCGGCTATTCAATTTGAAATCTGGAAAAAGGAGGAGAGAAGAATGAATAGAGAGAAAGTGAAGGGTAGTAATGGAATTTACTAAGGTCCCAAAAAATTGAATTGGAAAAAGGCGGTTGGGTCCGAAATCGGAAATCCACGTTTCAAATTTTGGACACGTGCGATCCGACTCGCCCTTTACATGGAAATAATTTATCTGCTGCACAAATAAAATTTGCTATATTTGAAATGAAACAAAAAATCCCTAAAAAGTTCTTGAAAATCATATTATGCATAAGTAATAGCTAATCCAGATTATTTTTGTTATAATGAGTTATTATAATTCATTTTAGGAATTTGAATGAATTTTATAGAAGCATTTTAAAATGAACACATACACTGTATTCAACTATGTAAAAATTCAAGGAATATTGACAATCCAATTATATTTTCTATAACATGTAGTTAGGCCCGTTAATTTGGATCCGGTTCGATAGATGGATCCGATCAAATTCGGTTTGATCCATATGGATTCGGTTATCCAAAACATACTTTATAGATTGTTATCATGTAAAATACTTGTGGCTAATTTAAATTTTAAATTAGAATTATTTAATTTTTAATATTTTTAAAATCAAATTTATCGAGTCTCATAAAATCGACTAATCTTTCACATAATTATGTAAGTCATCGTCGTCATCACCACCATGATGTATACAGAACAACAGCGGCAAACAAAAACTACAAACACTTATCTACGGCCCGCAGCAATCTCCATATTCATGACAACAATCTAAATGGCAGCAAAATAATACTAACACAAAATAAGATCTAAGGTCAAATATATATTTTTTTATATATATAAATATATTCACCGAGCACCGAGCACCGCCACACTTCACAAATGTAGTTCCTCGGACAAATTACCATTAAGCCCTTCCCCACCATCATCAGGTGACACGATCCTCATCCTTTTTGCAGTGCGCTGCAGCACATCCTGACCATCCATTCGATACAGGCTCTCGCATTCTGGACCGTCCGATTTGTCATGCAGGGGGTTTTCTTCGCGACAAAGATCTGGAGAGTTTTTCAAGAGAAGAGAATCGTCAATTTGGTCAGTAATCTCGTCGAGATTACGAGATTCATCGGCATTAGCAACCACTTGTCCTGAAGGAAAGGCAAAGCTGATATCAGTTACATTCTCTGATGATGTACATTTACGCTTGCATGTCTCACTGTCTAAGCTAACTGCTTCTTCAACAGATTCCCATTTTTCGCCGTTCACTATTTTTAGTATATCTCCGGATTCGCAACCTGAGCTAACTGGGGATGAGTTGGCATCCTGTGATTGGTGAAGTAAATCTAATCTAAAATCTTCGGTTGAGTAATGGAAAATGGGTTCTGCTAATTGTGTTTGTTCGAAGCACTCGTTAGCTTCCGCTTCGTCGTCCTGTAACAACAAATTCCATTTTCATGAAACAAGTTCAGCCAGCACAAGGGTAAATTACCCTTTAAATTCTACATAATTTACAAGAATGATAGTGTTCGATGTTGATTTACTTAATATTTGAAGGAATTGATAGTAACTTTGAGATTTTTCATTCAATCTTCACAAACAAACATGCGCTCTTGTAACCTTTTTTTTTCCGTGTCAAGAAATTTTGTGAGTATATTTCACAAGCAAGCACAACCTTGGATTTTTTTTTAAATTAGTGATGTAATTAATCTTTTCTCATCAAGTTAAACAAATAGAAAAACTAAGTGGCGATGAGAAGATTGATGGTATTTAGAGGTACCTCTGTCAGATGAACAGGTGTTGTAAACTCATTAAGAGATGGTCTGCTCTCCAAAGCTTCCCATGGTGTATCGTTAAACGGTTCTGATGTAGAAGGTTGCTTATACAAATCGTTAAAAATCAATCCTGAAGTTTTGGTACATCGGGTATTCTCAATGGAAGAAGCTGGCAGTAAAGTCATCTCGATTCCTTGACCGGTGTGACAGGGTGAGTTCTCAAGGCAATAGCTTAAAGGACCAGGTTTTACTGAAAGATCAACACCACTTTGATGGACATCTGTAGTGTTCGGAACTTCCGATTGAGTATCAAGGAGACCATTAATCAGTCTCTCAATATGACTTCGCTTCATCGAAGCTTCGCCAGGTGGAAACCAATCTGCTTGAAGCTGGAAAACACGTATTCAATAAATTTATCATTTAAAACTAATGAAATGCCGTAACTCACAGGAGAACCAAAAGACATGGATTTTTTTTTCTTTTTTAATAAACAAAATGCTGGTGGTTAAGAAGTACAGGAAACAGAAAGAGACTTTCGGGTTTCTTTTTATTACTAATGTGAATAGGTTATACAGAAGGGTGGATTGCTGATGGTTGAGAAGTACAGCATAAGATAAATTGCAATGCAGACCAATATTACAAGTCTGAAGGATTAAGCTTTAAGAAGACAGTTGCATGTTTGAGCTTTAGCAGGACCAATATACACGCTTTGGAGCTATAATTGAAGTTCAGATAAACTCATTATTTCTTTTGCTTTTCAACAAGCCAAGTATGTACACATTTTTTAAGTCTTGAACACAATGCGACGAATTGGCTGGATAAGGAATCAATAGTTAGTGTGTTAAGCACAATATGACACAAAAAGCAAAATTAATTCACAACTTGCAGTCTTGCACGCTACGTCAAGTTACAACCCCAACACCCTAGCATTTAGGTAAAGCATATTAAAAAATAATCACTCCTCCATTCTCAGCCATCTTATTGCATTGTGAGATAGCACTGCGCTTTATCCCCATATTTTTTTGCAGATAATACATCAAAAATACTATGGATGGTAACGGTCTGATTTAGCAATTCAATGAACATAAACAGAAGGATCACGAGTCAACGGAACATAAAGGCAAAAAAAAGGCAGCTTGTAAGCTAGATTCAAGACTAGGGAATGCACTTACGAACTTGGCGGATGATGTAATCTTGTAAATACTAAAATTAGTGGGCACTTCCTCCACAAAAAGCTCTACGTAGTGAAGCAAGAAAAGGCCACAATCGTATGAGTTTTGCTGCTGAGGTAGCTGCAAAATTCAATAACATAAGTAAAACATCGTATAACTTGCCCAGAATATATGGAGAGCGCACGAATAATTGCCAAAGTCAGAAATTTGCTAAGTCAATACATCATAAGGTCATCAGAATTACTGGTTCCAATATGTGGACTTGGGACAGGCAAGGGGTCAAACAAAACATAGAAAACTAGCCTTGTACAAGTTAATTGAGTTTTTGAAGGCTAACACAAGATTTATGAGCATAAAGTCAACAGTGACGATTACGCTGATTTCTAAGTACACCTGAAAGAAAATATAGCATATTTATAAAATAGAACATGATGTCAATGCTGGTCTGCAATGTTGTCCCATAAACTCAAAACAATAACAGGGAAAATAAGGCCCTACGTGCTTCTATGGGGCACCATAGGGAGTCAGACAAGCAATATTTTTCACTAAGTTGGTCCTGAGTACTCGGACTATATCAAGGCTTTAGAAGAGTCAAACAGTTTTTAAATAAATTTACACTTTGCATGTGTAACCTTGGCATAGCAGCATGTATAATAAGTGTACCTCGAGGGGTACAAACTTTAAGTTTCTGAATTTCGAATACAGATCTTCACATGTTCCTTTCTGCCTTTCTTTCCACTCCTCCCATAAATAACTGTCATTTCAAGTTATAAACTTGATAAGTCAAACACTTAAAACTAAAAAAGTGAAAGATATAACACTGGAAGGAAAAACAAAAAATAAATAAATATAAAGGTAGCAAAAATGTGAAATGAGTGCCAAAAAAGGTTAGATGTTTTGCAAGGATATAGTGAGGGGCTATTATGCGATACAGTCTTCAACTCATGACAGGACCTTTCAATTGAAGCATATTTTGCTTTTAAGTTGGTTTTCAGAAGGCAGTTCACTATTTTTACGAGATTTCTCATTAGTTAACTGCTTCCACGTAATGTAATACTAGGCGTCAATAATTTCTCGAGAGTGTTTTGAAGCAAAACATTTATCTGGAAATAACTGGCCTGTGGCCACTTAATGGGTATTGGGTCATCATATAAGAAAGATACGGGGATATTGACATAAGGATCCCCACTCCCTTAACCAACAACCTTGTGGTTGGATGGCATCTCTCTCATTCTTGAGATGAGAGGTCATGGGTTCAATCTCATGTGGGTGCATGTGTGTCTTGTAGGCCAAATTTTTTTTTTTAAACCACTACCCATACTCTCTTACTAATAACCAAGAAAAAGGAAAATAATTTGGTCATTGCCTTATACTGAAAAAAGAGCAAGTTCATTGTTTCATATTTTTCGAGCCCCTTGTAAATTCAATGAGATACTTACAAAATAGATATGCTCAAATAGTATATGCACATATATATTATAATATATGCATGTACATGTATAGTCAAATGTATACCTCTGTATAAGATCTTTGAGGCCCACATGATTTCCTCTAAGGGAATCCATATGCAATATACATGGCACTCTTTCTGACTTCCCATCCTCAACCTCTAAAATATGGCCAAGGAAAAAAAGAATAATGTCAAGAAGTAGAAAATCTTTGACGAGATAGAGCAAGGTTTAAAATAACTTGCCTTTATAACTGGCAACTTCCCCAAAGTAACAAATTACTATAAGACTCCAGTGGTAACTGCCATACCATTGCATTGTAAGTTACCAGTCTTCATGCCTTGATACCAACGTATTCAGAAAATCAACCAAAAAAATACATTTTAAGTTATGTTTTAATTTCTTACTTGTAGTTGACGGGAATGAAAACGAAGTCCTTTTCAAGTAAATTAACTTTCCTTGTCCATTTACGAACACGCTGGAAAGCTGCTTTGCCATCAAAAGCACTGGATGGATCTTTATCCATGTCTGCCAGCTTTCGAAAGAAGAAACTATTGAAAAAGTGGAAATCAGTCCTCTCCTTGACGTGTTGTCTAGTCTTCAAATATCTGTTACACAGTTAGAATTCGATGTGAGCCTAAACGAAGGAAAATGAATAATTGATAAATACAGCCAACAATCAAGACAAGGAAATGAGCCGAAAAATCTAATAACTCTGGCCACTGCCATCCATAAAAAATGCAGAAGAAAGAATTTGTTATTTTGTTCTTCAGTTCATTCTCAATTCAACATCTGGGAACAAAACGAATCAATCAAACACGCCGCCATGTCGAATTTTATCCCATGGACTCAGGATCACCATCTCGTTCTTTAAAGAAATATTTAAAGTTTAAATACGTAAACAGAATTTAGCCAATTATTCCCGCAACCCCACTCCTTTCCTTAATGCATTATAAACAGACATAAGAAATTTCCTTTTTGCAGGCTAGCCGACAGCGTACATGTTGTGGGAAGTAATGCATAAGTTCAAAAGGTGAAAAAGAACATATAGATATCTGCAATCAAACTCACTTGATATAAAAGTCTATGATGGTATCATTGACAAATGTATCCGGCAGTAGGAGATCTACATCTCTCTTACTTATGGAAACAGCATCGGGATCACCTTTTGGATAAATCACTTCTTCAAAAGGCTTATCGAACCTGTAACATTAAAAGTAGCTCACTACACATAATAACTGAACAAGCAAGAAATTATAATGACATAAACCTAAGCAACAAAAACACATAAAACCTGACAATTTTTAAGTTTAGTGACTCATGGAAGAAAGGGAGCAACAATTAGCTACACCTAAAAATTCTTAAATAAGTTACACAGTAAAGGAAACTTATTCAGCTAAAAACAGAGGAGAGAACAAAAAAAGGAGTCCAAAGAATTAGTTTTGACCCATCCATAACAAAAACAAAGGGTATTATATTTGAGAGGTTACCTAGAAATTGATGATATGAGAATAGGTTTCTAGCAATAGCTATAAAGCTTGTGAGTTTAAGAGCGTAGGATATTACTAAAGAATTTTATGCTGTATGTGCAATAATACGTAAATTAAAGAATCAAATTGCCAGATACAATGATAAATAATTGAGAAGAAGAGCCTTCCACATTTAAGAAGTATTAACAGTAAACATGGAAGAAATTAGACTCATGGGGAAGGACCAAACAAAAATGACCCAGAAAATTTGATGCGATGTTTTAAAAGCACTATATGACTGATATAATCGGGAACCAGTGACAAGGCCAATACCGTCACACTTTAATAGGTTGCATGTCAGCCATTATGTATTTCATCAGATCTTTCTTACTTTTTCTTGTGCTGACTGATGGGGAAGGTTGATGCGTGTTGTTATGGAGGTGGGGTGTGGATCCAAGATAAATGGGTAGGGTAGGGTAGCTTTTTTGAAGGTGGAGCAGACTGAGGAGATTCCATAAGTTAGAAAAGATTACCTATATATGTATGTATGTGTGTGTGTGTGTGTGTGTGTGTGTGTGTGTGTGTGTGTGTGTGTGTGTGTGTATGTGTGTGTGTGTGTGTGTGTGTGTGTGTGTGTGTGTGTATAATTTTTTATAACCTAATCAAGGCTATTAGTTTCATGAAACGAAGCCAACGGTTAGAAACCAGTTGGTTGTACGACCTGGATCACTGCCTAGGACCTCAGGGGGGAAAGGAGGCAAATACCAAAAATAATGACCCAAGAGGTTTGTGGAAAATGGATAATAGGTACTTAAAAAAACATAACATGGGGAAAATAAGAATTAGAATCTCCAGACTCTAATGCACTCACTTTGGAAAATAGCTTCTTTTGAGCATCATAGCTTCCCCGTCAGGCAAATCTGAAGAGTTGTCCATCCCAGTGCTTCAGATGAAACCAGAAAAATAAAAACTATCAACACCGTCATAATAATAACAATTTGTGTAATCACAGGTCTCGATGAGCTAAATAAGAAGGGTTAACTTGAATCATCTTTCGTATAGAATACGAAGGATAAGTTGAATTATCATTTTGTTTCCGACGAACTACAGGACAAGAAGAAAAATCAAATCAAATAATGAGAAGTAGCCATTCGAATATACGGATACTTTAATTCAAATCAAATCACATATATGGATATTTTAATTCATATAAGAAAACTTGAGTATTAACATGAGAAGTCACAGATTTCTGTAAAGACTCACTCAAGAAGAACATTCCATAATGCCTTATATCTCACATCCAAAGATTCAATAGCTTCCTGTTTTTTGTACCAGTTGGAGTCGATAGCGGGAAATTTCAACTCCTGGACCTGGAGTCCTGATATTGTACAAAGTATAGTGGAAATAAGATTCATTAGATAGTAGCAAGAGAAGAAACAAACAACGGAGATTAAAACTGGTTCGAAATTATCCAAAAAGGCAAATAACTTTGGAGACTATATCAGAACATGTGATAAAATGCAATAGAAACTGGTACCTATGTCATGCAACACGAGAAAGTGGCAAGAGAACCAACCTGAAGCACTCTGAACAATACCGTCTTTTTGTACTGCCTCTTTTGAGATGAAATAGATATGTATGGTGCCTGCCTCAAACTGAATAAAGGTCATCAAAATGTTAAATTTTGACTTCATATTGTAGATCGAACATAAATATTTAAACTAGCGGCATGCTTTACTTACTCGAGCACTCCACTGGGATTCTATTCTGACAATATCATCAATTTCCAAATGAATATGAAAATTTTCTTCATTTCCATCACTGGTTTTACTTCTAGCTTCAATAGAGCTTCTAGAAAATCTCATCACAGAGTCCAGATAATGTATACCACAGTAATTTACATAATCAGTGTCGAAAACAATTCCCATCCTTTCGTCACCCTACAATTAAAAAGAGAAGTGAATAAATATGTAGCGAGCACAATGTGGATCCCTTGGTTACTTTATAAATGTTTTTATGGTCGGTCAGCTAAATACAAGGCAATTCAAAAACGATTTAAGCACAAGCTACAAATAAATGCCATCTCAAGACATTCAACTCCACGAGACATGATTATGTAACATCACCTAAAAATAAAAATTAAAGGACCTCTACATTGAAAAACTATAACCTCCATGATACATTGTTCATTTCACAATCAAAATGAGAATATTTGATTTTAACCACTACTATAAATCCCGAACTCTTAACCAATAAGATGAAGAAGCAAAGCAGAGAGAATTCTTTAACAAGTGTGTGACACAAACCTATTAGAATTAAATCTGAAAATAGATCCCCATCAGAAAACTTGGTCAAGACTACTGAAACAATAAATCATTTCTTGATACAGTAAAGACAGCATTTCTCTTACCATCAGAAATAGATACTCATCTGTTATCCACTGACTAAAAAAGTAGGAAATCCTATGATTACCGATCTACAGAGAAACTGAAAAATGCAAATGATGCTTACAAAGTTCCAATCACTGAAGCAGACATCAGATGACGGTCCATCAGAAGAAGCTGCGAAAATACAACAGAGATGATAAGAACATGGTGTTGCTTGATATATATATATAACGAATGAAGGATAAAAGAGGTTCAATGAAGCAAGAACATGATCCAAACCTTTGTTTGCAGTAGCAGATGGAGATCTCTCGCTCATACTATCATCAGCATCTGAAGCCAAGTCAACTGACTTATCCTGCCATTATAAGAAAAGCGATAACTCAGTGACAGGAAGCAGTATTTATTGCCTCTGCACAATACATTAAGCAGCAAATATTAAGTACATAGCAAGAAGACTCTGGAAAGGCACAATTCGAGTGTTCCTCCAACCGTACAGTGGCCCCTGGGCTTGAACCGCATTCCACACTAGAAAATACACTTCCAGATTCAGTAACATTAGATTTCATTTCTTTAGCTTTTTCGCTGCTTCTACAAACATTGAGCTGAACATCTGTCAGTTCAGGCGTCTCCTCAGCAAAATCTTCAGTCTCGGAAGGAGTAATTGAACCAGCGGCATCATTATTGTAATCAATGTCCTCAGTATCTTTGCCCCCAAACATTCCAGTGTCATTCTTCTTGGACAGGATATTAATTCCGGAAACTATAACAAATAATACGCATATCATGAAACTTGAAAGAAAGACACAATGCTTTAAAAGGAAGCAATTTGATTTAACTTCCAATAAAGCCTTGAAAATAAATTACATCGCAAAAGAGAACACTGAAACTTGGAAAACCAGTTAACAAGTGGTAAAAACAGCTCAAAACTAAAAACAGCCATTAAAGTCATAATATACTTGTAACAACGCATTTTTTTTCTTCTACATTTCGTAAACGAGAAAGCACTGTGTTGATGTCGATGTTTGATAGAATCACAAAGAACATAAATATTATAAAAAAATAACAAATCCATCTCTACGAGCCGACTCATCAGCATTGTGTACTCATTGCTCTCACCAAATAATTTTCATCTTTTGTCATTGTCATTTTCAGAGGAAAACAATCAGATACTTGTCAACAACGCACATGCCTAATTATTTCTTCAAAAGAAATTATAAATAAATGGGGTGATTCTCCGGTTGAATTCTCTAACCTCAATTAGATATAATACACCAAAATTGGTATACATAATCAACAGCATACACATAATTTCAGCTTCCTACAAGTAAAACTCACAAAAAAATCCAATTGAAAAAAAAAGTAATAATAATAATACAAACTCAGACTACTGACCATGATCGCCGGACGTACCTTTACCATCGACGGAATGATGATACCCAGATTTGGGGGAATATTTTTTTGCCGCCATTTGAGTCAGCTCACCTTCTTCTTTGAACTCAAACACGTCAAAGGATTTGCTCAGACTCTTCATTCTTTCTGTCTCTGTCATAGAAAAACGCATATGGATCAAGATGCAGCAGGGTTGGATGAACTAGGGTTTTACCAATCAGAATTTGGGTGACAAAAGGAATTTTTAGGGTTTAGAAGAGGCTATTGAATTGGGGATTTGGAGAATGGGGGAAAAGGGTCAATGAAACGAGACGGGTGCGTATTCAATACTGTTTCAGTACTTCGGCGGGCAACATGATTTCGTGAAAATTGCAACGATCATCCTTTAATACTATCTATATTTCCCCTTGGCCCCTCGTCTTTCCTCTTTTGTAAAATTCCAAAAACCAAATCAAAAGCTCTAATCGAATTGAATAAATGTATTTTCAACTTTTTTGTCAATAGATTATAATAAACGTATATGTTTATTCGATTATAATTACGATTTTTTTTTGGAAAAAAGTTGTTGTTGTTCACTTCCAAAATAAGCATGACTGCATCAGAAGTGAAGATGTGGTTACGCGGCAAACTGATCATCAAGTCAATATGTGGTTACGCGCCAAACTAATCATATGACCGTTGGAGGATATGATCCGTTATAAATAAATGAGGAAACCCTATACATTACATAATCGAAAATTGAGCGATCATCATCGTAAATCTCGAATGAATAAATAAATTCTCGAATGACCTTTGAAAGACATCATCGTAAATCTCGAATGAATAAATAAATTCCAAATTAGAAACTACTCGTCTATAATTCGCTATATTAAGGATAGAGGGGTTAAACTTTAAAGTGATCACAATGTTCAAAGTACAATTCTCATTTTGCTAAAGGCCTCAAAATAATCTAAGAACATCAAATTATATTATATACATAATAGGGCAATAATCTTTAGCAATAATCACCCAAAAAATATATAAAAAAACGAATTGTATTCACAATAATCAGTTTTTGTTGTTTCAAAACTTTTGCAAAAAACAATTTAATATAATAATATGATCAATTACGGTTACCATTGAGATAAGGTCAAATTACAAAAAAAAATATTTATCATATTTTGGTAATTACAACCACCCTTAACTATGAATCTTCTTACACGTTCATTCTTATAGTGTCAAATTTTAGTAGAATCTTCCAGATTATGTGGAATATCCTCCAGTTAGTATCCGTTTTACCCAGTTGGAGCTCCACATTTTGAAACAACATGATCATAAGATGTGTCTCTTGACTTGTAAATATCATATTGTTGTGTATCAGAAACTGCATTTTTGCACAAAATGAGTACAAATTAAAGAACATTCCACGAAACCCATATGATTTTGTTGAATTTAACACCATAAGGGTAAACGTGCAAGAAGATTCATAGTTAGGGTCTGATTATAATTATTCAAACAGTAGGTGTTTTTTCATAATTTAATTTTAAATGAGGGGGTCATCGTAATTTACCCTATAATAATATAATAGTGTTACTTTTTTCTATTTATTAGAATCAAAATTGACCGTTGATTTGATCTCACTCATCTGAATCGACGGTATTAGATCAGACCACTCTACCGAATTGGTCTCGGACATCGTTTTCTCAGACAGAACACCACACCCCCAAATAGCTTCAGATAGATCTCTCCATTGTTGAACCAAAACCAAGAGAGAAAAAATGGAGCACCACACCACCACGAGCCGAGCCGAAGCCGAGCGACTCCTGGGCATAGCCGAGAAGCTCCTGAAGAGCAAAGACTACAGCGGCTCAAGAGATTTCGCCATTCTGGCTCAGGAAACGGAGCCGCTGCTCGAAGGGTCCGATCAGATCTTAGCCGTGGCGGAGGTCCTCTTGGCTTCGGAGAACAAGCGGCTCAACAACAACAAGCCGGACTGGTACTCCATTCTCCAAATCCCCCAGCGCACCGACGAGACGGAGCTGATCAAGCGCCAGTACCGGCGGCTCGCCCTCCTCCTCCACCCGGACAAGAACAAGTTCCCCTTCTCCGACTCGGCTTTCCGGCTCGTAGCCGATTCGTGGGCCGCCCTCTCCGATCCGGCTAAGAAAACCGCCTACGACAACGAATTCGCCGCCCGTTTCTCCAAGGTAGATCTCGCCGCCGCCGCGGCCGCGAAGAAACAGCAAACTCACCAGCCAAAGAAGCAGAAACCTAAAGCAAATAATTCGCACCAGAAATTGCCCGTCCGCCGCAGCGGTAGAGGAAGCGCCGACGATGGCGGCGCCGCCGCTCCCGGTGGCGGAGTCAAGGCGAACAAGAGAAGCAGCGGCGGCACGAATTCCGACTGGCCGCCGCCGTCGGGGAATTTCTGGACAGCGTGCCCTTACTGCTACAACCTGTACGAGTTCTCTAGGGTTTACGATGGGTGCTGCCTGAGGTGCGACAACGAGAATTGCAAGAGGGCGTTCACCGCCACCGAGATTCTGTCCATGCCGCCGGTGGTGCCGGGGAAGGAGGCGTACTATTGCTGCTGGGGATTTTTCCCGATGGGGTTCACGGCCGGGAAAATGGGCGGGGCGGCCAAAGGGTTCCCCAATTGGATGCCGCCCATGTTCGAGAACGGCGATGCGACGGCTGCTCCCTCGGCGGAGGCTCCGCCTCCTCCCGTAAACGCAACCCCACTCGCGGACGCGGATGCATCCCCCGCGGCGGCAGTTGCATCTTCGGTGACGAATAAGAAAAGGGGAAGGCCGAAAAAGAATGTAGTCCGGTGAAGAACATGGCCCCCTTGCGGTTTGTAGATTTGAAGAAGGTATGAATTAACAATGTATGTTATTTAGGGTTTGCTCAAAACAAAAAACCAAAAAAAAAAAAAAAAGAAAGAAAAATGAACAATGTATGTTTAATTTAAGCTTGTTATGTAGAATTTTAGTACTGGTAGTTAAAATGGGGAGCTCTGTGTAGCTAAATGTTTGATATGGTACGAGGATGTTGGTTTCTTGGTTTAGCAGAAATGTTTGCTTGGCCTTTAGCAGTAAGCAGTATGGTTTAATGTATGCAGAAATGCTGTCAATCCTTTTTTTCAGGCTGTGGTGAATTAGGTTTATTTCTATACATGTTTTTGACAGTCATCTTATTTTGTGAAGTAACTTGTATTTTGAAGGTTATTTGATATTTCTATGCTTCACCCGGTGAAGACTACACCGTGTGAATTTTTACCGATGATCTACCTACACACACCAATGTGGGTGTGTGGGTGTATGTGAATGGTAAAGATCTACTCGGTGTAGCGTAGAATGTACCGTACTTTGAACTCAATTTCTTGATGTAGTAAACTCATTTTGGTTAACAATGCAATGATCAAATGAGTCTATAAAGAGGACTTCGATGCTACAAACTCGTTGTTTGCGTTGGGCGAGTGTTAACTGTAGACGAGGTTGAATAATCTCCAACTAAGAACATATATTGTGTGTGATTATGAGCAGATTTATAGTTAACAATCACCCAATGTAAATAACTATGTGTAACATCTAATTTCCGGTCTATAAAATACTTGAGTTTCGATATGTGTTTTGATTAAGTTAAGATAAATTACAAAGTTATAGAACTAAAACAGAAATAATTGAAATAAGTTGGAAAAATTAGGAGTGTCAATTAACATGACCATGGTTCAAATAATTTAGCCCCAAGTTTCTTCAACCCAATTCCTTCGTGGACCTTCAGTATATATTGAGGCCCGATATATTCTAACATTATTGGGCCTAATAAAAACAAGGTCAAAACCGAATTGCTGCAAGATTGATGATCTCTCTATTGAGTTTTTGGATCGCTTAATTACTTCTACAATAAATCGACTATAAAAAAACAACACGGTTGACTTGATTTATTAAACAACTATAATCGATCACGTAAACTGTCACATAATAATAGTAAATCGATGGAAGAAAAATTGAAACTCTGCCACGCGATGCGTTGTTCGTGGGGCCGTAGAGGAGGAAGTTGCCGGTTTATGAGATGATGGCCGTTTCAATTTTCGGCGGTGGAGGCGTTTTTTATGTCCAAACCGTGGTGCAAAACAAAGAGATAGTTCTTGAATTATTGGTTTATTTTATCAAATACAATAAAATCTCTTTGGTTGAAATTCCTACAATTAGATTGGTGGAAATCTGCTGCTGATTATATTGTACGCACAACACACGACACAACCCAAGTGCATAATCAGACTATGGTCTATAGTTAATTACATAAACTGTCACATCTAAATCGATTGAAGAAAAACCGGAGTGCATCGGACAAATGAGATAAAGTCCAAAATTCAGATACATTGTTAAGAAAAAGTTTTATATGAAACAAAGCATAAACTATCAAGTCTCCAACTATAATTATTAAATTACATTATTTTAATTTAACCTGGTAGTTTTAGTGACGTTTGCAGTGATCTCATCGCCCATTTATTTAGCTATATTAACGAATTAATTACAAGAAGTTTACAGGCACAATCAATATTTGTTAATATTTAAAGTGTGAGTGTATGTGAATCAAATGGAAATATAGCAAATTGCAATAATCTTTGAAATAAATAATGTCAAGTTCACACTGAGTCATCCACCTGAAATTTGAATGTAATTTACATTAATAAATAACTCTTAAGTTTCTCACGCAAAAACGACTTATTCCTGTAATACTGTTACACTGCCAATTAGTAATATTTTAATTATAAGTTAATGAATATTTAATTAGTGTGCCCATTTGAATGGATATCAGTGCTAGGGGACCCTGTCGAGTGGGAAATGCTCCAATTTTAAGATTATAAAATTGTTAAGTGTTTTTGGTTCGAGGTTTATTAAAAAAATAAAATTAAAATTGTCTAATATAATATTATATGTTATGTGCACTAGTGTAATAATATATTTTACCTATACTCTAAAATAGGGTGCAAAAAATTGTCCCTCTAGTTTCCCAGTTGAAGTGACGTAAATTCAATTATTATTGAACATCAATGGTGAATGCATAAATTATTATATGTTAGTTTCAACAATCACAATTATGTATGAATTGTTATTAAACAAACAAGATGCACGTGTCACTAGCTAGGGGGGCTTTTGTTTATTTATTTGTTTATAAGAAATAATGGTTTGTTTATATGAGACCAAAACTAAAGAAATGTGGTGTGGGATCGGATTTTGTAGATGCTACACTCGGTGAAATAGATCGGGCGATCTCGAATCATCGATCTACGTATAATAACACATAATCGTGTTTATGTGTGCTTAGTGATTAGTCATTTACAAAGATGTGTCTACGGTTAAAAATTAACTAATGTGTTAAACCAGGTATAACATCTCGTAAAGCGTGCGCCGTGGGATATTATGAAAACTAGGAAATCCACCAATAGGAGGGCTAGAACACATGTGATCCACTTATCCTACATATTATTTGTACAAATAAACATCCAATAAAGTCAAATCTACATTAATTATAAACAATTACAAGAGTATCAGATTGCTCATATATGTTTGCTATTTTTTATCTTGACCAATACATTTGTCCCAATTATGTATTAGTGGACATCAAATTGTACCTTTCTTGATTTGTTTAGTTTAATTAGGAACGAATAATTGAGAGCATAATCCCATCCAATAAACAAGGATTTCTCACCACCCATCTTAAGGAAGATAGCTAAGTATTTAATATTTATAGTGTATAATTAATGAATTTTAGCTTTTTTTTTTTTGTTTTTTTTTTGGTAATGAATGAATTTACAACCAATTATGTATGTGCGTCGAGTAAATCTGCACTGTCCTATTGATTCGTCCGAATATATTGGTGGATCTTTTAGATCCGTATATGTTGAAGGATTTCTTGGATTCTGCAAATAAGAACACAAAAAAGGAAAACCGGGCTGAGGCCGGAGTTAGCACTCCGACGATCAAGTCAGTACAGCTTTGATTTAGGAAAAAAGAATAATTATATGTTTTCTTTTTGTTTTTTTTAAAAAAGTAGTCGTGTCCTTTAAGGGAATTAATCTCTTGCTATTTATAGAGAACTTTTGAGAACGGATTTCAAATACGGACTCCAATTCCATTTTAACTGTCATTTCAGGGATGTTTCAGACTTTTCGAGATTATTAAATTAAACTTACCTGTCTTCTCGGTGAACAGTGTTGTGAGCTGCTTATTCCCCAAACTGCATATTCTCTGAACGCTTTTGACATTTGAGAGGGGATATTAAATGCAAGATAATTATGTCGGGCATCATATAGATCATTATCTTATAACTCTCGCCTATGTACTCTCGCTACTGAGAGGGTCTTCCCTCTCGCGCCCACGATCGGCCTTTGATTAGGCTTCCTAGCTAGACCCAGAATATTTGATTTACCAAATCTAGTCTGTATATTCTCTGCGGTTCCTGACATTTGAGTAGACACGCATTAAATGTAAGGCGGCAATGTTACTCCCTTTTTCAGATAATATTCCTTGTTCCCATCCTTTCATTTCGGCGACCGCGAACTTCTTCCCCTCTCACCCTGGAGTGGACTCTCGCGAGCTTCCCATTATTGGGCCTTTATTGGACCTTCTTTCAATGGGCCGAAACAGTTACTTTTTACCGAATCAACTAGCCCCCTACTCGCAAGGACCAAGATGAAGTCCTTCGCGAGTAAATTTTACTACATATAGGTATATTTTTATTATTATTATTTTATTTTTTTGTGTCGATTACGCTTCCCGAAGTCGCGACTGTTCGTTCACTGGGAGCCTTCTTTTCGCCTTAAAGGCGACGTATGGGCTGCCCTAGATGACTGTGCAGCCGTCGCTTCATGTCGCCGCCTCCCTCTATAAATATCACTCATCTTCCTCATTCTTCCACTTTTCTGCCATTTCTTCCTTTCTCCGGCGTCTGCTCCTTCCTCCGGCGATTATTCCGGCCTTCCCTTTGTCCTCAGGTACACCATACTCCTTTTTGTTGTTTTATCTTACTCTTTTCCTCCCATATCTATGGCTTCTTCTTCTTCTTCATCCGGAGAGGCCCCTCCTCCGTCTTCCACGGTCGGCCCTTCACGCGCCGCCGTAGCCCCTCCTCCGCCCTCCACGGTTGGCCCCTCACGCGCCGCCGTGTCGAAGAAAAAGAAGAAAACCGTGCTTTCCAAAGTGCGTGGTAAACCTTCCTCTCGCAAGGCGAGGGAGGCGGAAGGATCTGTTCCTCCCTTGTCACAAGGTCGCGGGATCATACGCGAACCTAAATCGAGAGAGCCTACTGTACACATTCCCTCCGTCCCTCTTAAATCCATCCTCACTGCCGATGACATAGCCGACCTTCTCGTTCGACAAGGTTTGGATGTGTCTTATGACATAGCCCTTCCGGATCCTACCCAAGACTCCCTACATCCCCCTATCGGCTTTAGTACTTGGTACTTAGATCAATTTCTTGCGGGCTTATCCCTTCCCATCCATCCCTTCTTTTTTTGCGGTGGCAGATAAATACAAAGTCCCCCTTAACCAATTTCTCCCCAATTCTATCAAATTTATGTCCGCCTTTTTTATGATTTGTCTCGAAGCTGGCCTCAATCCGACCGGTGATCTTTTTCACTCAGCATTTGTTATAAACCACTCCCCCTCAGGTTTTTTCCATTTAACTTCCCGCCCGCGATTAGGGCTTTTCAGCGGATTGTCCAACAAAGTTCAAAACTGGCCCCAAAGATTTTTCTTTGTGCGCCCCCCTTTTCCAGAGGTTTTTCCTACTTCCTTTTTGTTAGATTCCCCGACACCCGTGGTGGTGTCGGACGGCTGTAAACCGTTCCTTGCTCATTTGGCAGCTCGCGCCCCTCCCGAGCGATGGGATGTCGAAAAACTGATTGCTACTCCCTCTCTTTTTACTCGCTCGGGACTGTGGGCTATGTCCTGCCCTGACTCTCGCTCGCTCGGTACTTTTATCCCCTTTAGATATTTATTTAGTTGACTCGTCATTTATTTATATAACATTGTTCTTTGTTTAGGCGAGATGATGCGATAAGCCATGAAGGCGGCCCTTGCCAAACAGCGTGTGCAGTCTTCCTCTCGCCAGATTTCCGAATCCACCAGCCATGCTCCGTCAGCTCGCCAACCTTCCTCGGACCGGGCCGTGAGCAGCGCGGCTCCGGGAGCCTCTTCTATTCCCCCGCTGGCTGCCACATGGGAACCAGTTATCGAGGTGGGCAGTGAGAATACTGCCCAAGGCACACCTGATCTCTCGATGTCTGCTGAGAGAACTCCTTCAGGCTTGAGGGGCCCCAAGTCCCTATGTATGCCTGAAAATGAAGAAACCTCTCTCGCCTCTAAACGCTCTCGCGTCCGAGAGGGAGGTTTCCTGTCGTCCTACCATCCTGACATTCCTATGGAGGACCTGTTGCTGCATTTCGACCAGCTGAGGTGTGTTGAGGATGCTCAGGCTCTCGAGCAGCTGTCTCCCGAGCAAAAACATGCTCGCATACTGTTTCACGCCTCTCAGGTAAAATGGCAACCCTTACTCTTACCGCCTCATTTACCTAATTGTTTTTACTGCTTACATTTATTATTTGTCAGATGAACGTGCTTCTGGCTCATGGCTTCGGTGCCGACGAGTCATCTCGCCAGAACGAAGTTGACCGCCTCAAGAGGGAGGTAAACGAGAAGTCAGTAGAGGTGGTCCAACTGCGAGATTATGCTCGCCAGCTGAAACAAGCGAAGGAGACCTCAGATGAGAAGGTTCAGATGGAGGCCCACAAATACCGGGAGATGAAGTCCTCCCTCGAGAGTAAGGTTAGAAGATTGGAGGCGGAGAAAGAACAGACGATGGCTGTGGCTCGCGAGACCACGAAGAATATGGAGATAGAGTGTATACGAGCAGTGGCGCACGAGAGGGCGAAAGGACTGTATGAGACACTATGCTCGCCCAGCGGGCAACACTTTTTAAGCAAGTACCGCGAGGCGCTAATCAACAACTATCCCCTATCAATGCACTTTGCCTCCAAGGCTGCCTCCATAGGGGTTGGTTACTTCGAATGTGGGGTTCGTTTGTATGCGGAAAAGAACGGCTATCCTGACCCCACTGAAGTCATCGGTTATTTGCTCGACCAGCTAGGTAATGAGATCCCCGGGTGGGAAGGCAATCCTGCAGAACCGCTCGACCATGATTGGTGGTCCCGGGTCTTGGAAGAGATGCTCGCTTCCTTGAACCGTTATGCCTCTCATGCTCCCTCCACGGTCGCTTTAATGGATTCGGGTCATCCCTTCGTCTCAGATCCTCCTTCCGCCTCAGTACCTGCTCTCGCAAGCTCTGGTCCAAACGAGCCCCCTATTGCTACGGACGTTATTCCTGATTCTTAAAAACATTTTTATGTAATTTCACTATCTGTCGGCACTCAAAAACTCTTGTTCAACTCTCGTTTTCTTTTTTTTTATTCTATCTGCTATTTTCTTTCGAATATTGTTTATTTGAAATTGTTTCATGCGAGATCCTTGTATTTTTATATTATTATGCATTTCGTTCTTTATCGGGAGCTTTTGAACTCGCGTTTCATTGTCCAGTATCCATGATGGGCAGGGGCTCTTGTACCCTTAATGATCCTGGAATTATTCCCTGGATGTTTCTGAGCATATGCTCTCGCAGAATTTACGATCCTTGAATTCTATCAAGGATCTTTCTAAGCATGCTCTCTCGCAGCCTTTATGATTCTTGAATTCTATCAAGTATCTTTCTAAGCATGCTTTCTTGCAGCCTTTATGATTCTTGAATTCTATCAAGTATCTTTCTAAGCGTGCTTTCTCGCAGCCTTTATGATACTTGATATCTATCAAGTATCTTTCTAAGCGTGCGCAGCCTTTATGATTCTTGAATTCTATCAAGTATCTTTCTAAGCATGCTCTCTCGCAGCCTTTATGATTCTTGAATTCTATCAAGTATCTTTCTAAGCATGCTTTCTTGCAGCCTTTATGATTCTTGAATTCTATCAAGTATCTTTCTAAGCGTGCTTTCTCGCAGCATTTATGATACTTGATATCTATCAAGTATCTTTCTAAGCGTAATTATGCTTCTCATACAATATCAAAAAAGGAGGGCCTTTCATATTGTGTTGCTACGAAGAAAATTGTTCATCTCTTTTAGGCGAGACGAACTACAATATGAGCCTTACATTTTTACAAAATATAAGTTTCAAAAAACGGGACCTTCTAACATATTCCCTGTCTTATACATAATACTTTTTCAAATGACAAATATTCCACGCTCGCGGGACCTGCCTTCCGGACATATCGCACAGCCTATACGCTCCTCCCGCTAAGACTTTTTCCACCTTGTATGGTCCTTCCCATTTCTCCATTAATTTTCCCACCTGCTTTAGGGCATCTGCCTATTTAAGGACTAAGTCCCCTACTTGAAATGCTCTTGCTTTTACCCTTTTATCGTATGCAGCCTTGATCCTCGCTTTACTTGCCTCCATCTTGCGCATAACATCCTCCTGTTTTTCCAATATTAAATCCAAGTTTTCTCGTAAGCGTTGATCATTAGCCACTTGTTGGAAGTTCATAATTCTGCTCGACGGCATTCCTACTTCGACAGGGGCTACTGCTTCGGATCCATATACTAGCGAGAAAGGGCTATCTCCTGTTGATTCCTTTCGTGTTGTTCGGTATGCCCATAGGACCGCATGCAACTCCTCCACCCAATTTCCTTTCGCTTTTTCTAATCGTTTTTTTATCCCCTCGAGTAGTATTCGGTTGATTACTTCAACCTGGCCATTCGCTTGCGGGTGTGCCACCGCTGCAAATCGTTGTTTTATCCCCAAACCCTCGCACCATTCACGTATCTTTTTTGAATTGAACTGTGTGCCGTTATCGGAGATGATGTTTTTTGGTAATCCATACCGGCAACATATATTTTGCCACAGGAACTTCATAATTTCGGTATCTGTGATTTTAGCGACCGCGACGGCCTCGACCCACTTGCTAAAGTAGTCTACTGCAACTACCAAAAATTTTCTCTGTCCACTAGCGAGCGGTAATGGGCCCACAATATCAATCCCCCATTGCACGAATGGGTGCGGAGATGTGATGATCGTCATGTCTTCTCCCGGAACATGGATTAACGGTCCATGTCTCTGACACTTGTTGCATTTTTGGACAAACTGCATTGTGTCCTTCCTCATAGTCTGCCAAAAGTATCCGCTCCTCAGAACCCGTGTTATTAAGGCTCTTCCTCCCGCATGATCGCCGCAGCATCCCTCATGGATCTCTCGTAATACATATTGGCCCTCTCGCATGTCAAGGCACCGTAGATGTGGTCTTGTATATCCTCTCTTATATAAAATATCCCCATCGAGACAAAAGTGCTTCGCTTGCTGGTTTAGTCTCGTTATCTCTCGCGAACTCCCTTGGCTTTTACCCCTCAAATGATTTTTTATTTCTGTTCGCCAATCCTGCACTCCCGTCATTCCCAAGATTTCATGTCCAACCTTCAATGATGGCTCTCCTACGATTATCTGAATCTTCCGCGACTCGCACCCCATATCCATGCTTCCTATTTTGGCAAGAAAATCTGCTTTCATATTTTCCTCTCTCGGGATTTGCTTCAAATCTACCTCTTCAAATTCCTTCATAAGGGCTCGCGCCATCTCGCAATAACTATTCATCCGGCTGTCCTTGGTTTCGAACTCTCCTTTTATCTGCTGGACTGTCAATTGTGAATCCGAAAAGATAGTCACTCTTCTTGCACCTGCTATCGCTGCCAGTTTCATACCATGTATTACTGCCTTGTATTCTGCCTCGTTATTGGAGGCTCGAAATGGTAACTTGATAGCATACTCTGCTCCCTCGCTCTCGCCTGCTTTGTGTAATATTACTCCCGCCCCGCTTCCCATTGAATTAGAAGCGCCATCCACAAATAACCTCCATTCTGTTTCTTCAGTTACCCTTGTGGTTTCTTGCAGGAAATCCGCTAAAGCTTGACCTTTGATGGCCAACCGCGGCTCATATTCTATGTCAAATTGTCCTAACTCGACCGCCCATTTCACCATTCTTCCTGAAACATCAATCCTTCCCAGCACCGTCTTCATTGGGTGGTTAGTCCGGACCACTATGGTATGCGACAAGAAATAAGGTCGCAACTTTCTCGCTGTGGTTACTAGGGCTAGCCCGATTTTCTCGATCTCGGTGTACCGCTCCTCCGGCCCTCGTAACAACCTACTCGCATAATATACTGGATTCTGCTTTCCTTCTTCCTCCCGAATGAGTACCGAGCTCACTGAATATTCGCCCACAGAGAGGTATACATACAACTTCTCTCCCGCTTTGGGTTTGGTTAACAATGGCAGCTGAGCGAGAAGTCCTTTCAGCTGGGTGAAAGCGACCTCCGATTCCTCCGTCCATCTGAATTCAGCGCCCTTTCTCAGTATTTTGAAGAAAGGGTAACTCGCCTCACCGGATCTAGATATGAATCTGCTTAAAGCTGTGATCCTTCCCGCTAGTGTTTGGACCTCCTTAATGCTCCTAGGTGCTTTCATGTTGATGACCGCCTGAACTTTTTCTGGATTCACCTCTACCCCTCTCTCGGTGACCATGTAACCGAAGAATTTGCCCGTCTGGACCCCGAAAGCACATTTATTTGGGTTGAGCTTCATTCCATATTGCCGTAAGGTGTGGAAAGTTTCTTCAAGATCCTCTAAATGTGTTCTAGCTTCCTTGCTCTTCACCAGCATATCATCCACGTATATCTCCATGTTTCTTCCTAGCTGTGTTTGGAACATCCGATCCATCAATCGTTGGTAGGTTGCGCCCGCATTCTTCAGACCGAAGGGCATCACCGTATAACAATATGTGCCTGTTGATGTAATAAAGCTTACTTTGGCATGATCCTCTCGATCCAAAGGTATTTGGTGGTAACCTTGTGATGCGTCCATCATACTCAGCATTTTGCATCCTGCGGTTGAGTCTACGAGTTGGTCGATTCGGGGGAGGGGATAATAATCTTTAGGACATGCCTTGTTGAGATCTCGGAAGTCGATACACATTCTCCATTTGCCCGTTCCCTTCTTTACCAGTACTGCATTAGATAACCAGGTGGGAAATCGTATCTCCCGAATTTGACCTGCCAGCAACAACTTTTGCACTTCCTCATGGATTATTCTATCTTTTTCAGCTCCAAAATGCCTTTTTTTCTGTTTGACTGGCTTGGTGCCCGTTTTGACATTCAACTTATGAACAGCTAAGCGACTATCGATCCCCACCAAATCCTTTGGCGAGAATGCAAATACATCCAAATTGTTGCGCAAGAACTCTATTAATTGCTCCGCCATTGTGGGGTCCATATCTCTCCCGATTCTAGTTGTGCGGCTAGCGTCTTTCTCGCAGAGTTGCACAGTCATCAATTCCTCCATGGGTCGCACATGACCGTCCTCCTTCTCGGGGTCGATTTTAGGACGAGGCTCATCCTTTTCCATCATGACAGCTCGCCCGCTATGAATGGTATCTATCCTCCCCGTTCGTCTTAGTGCATCGTAATAGCACCTTCTCGCGGTCTCTTGATCTCCTCGCACCTCACCGATCTGATCTCCCATGGGGAATTTTAACTTCATATGGTAAGTAGATACCACGGCTCGGAATAAGTTCATGGACGGTCGACCGAGTATCATGTTGTATGTAGAAGGGACATCCAATACTAGGAAATTTATTGACCTAGTAGCTCGCACATGCTCCATACCCAATGATATGGGCAGGCAAACTTCTCCGAGAGCTTGAACCGTCTCACCCGAGAATCCCATTAAGCTAGTCTCCACATATTTCAGCTCGAAATTCATATTCATTTGCTTGAAGCAACTGTAGAAAATGACGTCCGCAGAACTCCCCGTGTCAACTAGTATCCGCGCAATATCGAAATTGGCCACCATGGCTGTGATTACCAAGGCGTCAGTGTGCGGCTGCTGTATCCCTTCTTCGTCTATCCTTCCGAACATGATGAGAGGGACTTGCGACACCCTTTGCACTTCCGCGAGCTGGGATTCCATTTCATATAATACTTGCAAGTTCGCACGACTTGCCAGGTCGGCAGCTTCGACCTCTCCAAAAAGCTCTTCAGTTTCCCTCAACTGTCTTAGATGGGCTCTCCGAGCCCTATTCGAATCACCTCCCGAAGGTCCTCCGTGTATCATGTGGATAAAACCTCCTGCTGCCGGTTGGTCCTTCCTCTCGCCAGTCTTATCTCGAACGTTCTCCGATTGGTTAGCCCCAGGCCGAGTACGCAGGGCCAGTGTGCTCGCGGGAGACTGTCCAGGTTTGACAAATTCGGGCAAATTTTTAGCCCGAATCAACCTCTCTATCTCGTCTCTAAGATGCTGACACTCGTTCGTCGTATGTCCATAATCATTATGAAAACGACAAAAACTTCCCGCGACCGGGTTCTTCTTGGGGATCTCAGAATAAGTACGAGGCCATTTTAACTTGGGATGATTCTCGATTGCCATCAAGATCTCGGCAGGAGGAGCCACCAACGAGACATAGTTCTCGAATCGAGGGCCCATTCTTCTGTCCACCAATCCTTCCTTTTTGACTGAAGGGACAAGTCTTTGTACTTTCTCTTCTCGCCTTTCCTTTCTTTTGTCCATTCCTTTGTCTACGGCCTTACCCTGCTCGGCTTCCTCAGCATTCATATATCGCTCCGCCTTTCTTAATAAGTCATTAAATGAAAGAGGCGGCTTTTTGGATATGGAAGTAAAGAAATCTCCAAGTCGTAATCCTAGGGCTAAGGCATTGATCAGGACCTCCTCCGAAGTTATAGGCACCTCCAAAGTGGCCGTTATGAAACGCTTAATGAAACTTCGCAGATGCTCTCCTTCTCGCTGCTTGACCGCGAAGAGGGTCAAAGTACTCCTCTTCTGTTTCTTGGAGCTCGCAAAATGATCGAGGAAAACAGAAGCGAGCTGATCAAAACTGCCTATTGAGGCGGGCCGGAGCTGGCTAAACCATGCTTGAGCGGGTCCCGCCAAAGTAGTAGTGAACACCCTGCATTTTACTCCTTCCGAAAAACGATGCAGGTCCGCAGTGTTGTTAAATCTGCATAGATGCTCGCTAGGATCGGTGGTTCCTAGATATTCGTACGTGACAGGTCGGAACGAACCGGGAAGTTCATCATTCAATATTTGTGTAGTGAACGGGCTCCTTTTGGTCTGCACATGCTCTCGCGACTCCTCCGGAGCGAACGCCGCGTTCAATGACTCTCGCTCCAGGACAAGCTCTTCCCCAGTTTGGTCCGTATATTTCAAACGTCTTTTCGTGGGTGGCAAACCTTCTCGCTCTCTTCTCTCGCTTGGCGACCCCCCTTGAACTACGGCTGTGAGTAGAGCCTGGAGTGATTCCATGGTTATAGTTATCGTGGGCCTGGCGGTTGCAGGGTCCGGAGTGTGCAACACCTCTACCTGCCGGGCAGACGTACTTCCCAGGTAAGGTCCCTGTAAGTCAGGGTCAGGGTGCTGGACTAATTTCAGCCTCCGTCGGATCGGGCTGACCAGCCCTTTCAACTGGGGTACCCATCTTTGGATTTATTTTGAATTTGGAAGAAAGTGATTTTAGAAGAAAGAACATGATACTTTTTGAAAGGGCTTTTAGGCTATTTGTATTTAAATCTTTCCCACAGACGGCGCCATTTGATTCGTCCGAATATATTGGTGGATCTTTTAGATCCGTATATGTTGAAGGATTTCTTGGATTCTGCAAATAAGAACACAAAAAAGGAAAACCGGGCTGAGGCCGGAGTTAGCACTCCGACGATCAAGTCAGTACAGCTTTGATTTAGGAAAAAGGTATAATTATATGTTTTCTTTTTGTTTTTTTTTAAAAAGTAGTCGTGTCCTTTAAGGGAATTAATCTCTTGCTATTTATAGAGAACTTTTGAGAACGGATTTCAAATACGGACTCCAATTCCATTTTAACTGTCATTTCAGGGATGTTTCAGACTTTTCGAGATTATTAAATTAAACTTACCTGTCTTCTCGGTGAACTGTGTTGTGAGCTGCTTATTCCCCAAACTGCATATTCTCTGAACGCTTTTGACATTTGAGAGGGGATATTAAATGCAAGATAATTATGTCGGGCATCATATAGATCATTATCTTATAACTCTCGCCTATGTACTCTCGCTACTGAGAGGGTCTTCCCTCTCGCGCCCACGATCGGCCTTTGATTAGGCTTCCTAGCTAGACCCAGAATATTTGATTTACCAAATCTAGTCTGTATATTCTCTGCGGTTCCTGACATTTGAGTAGACACGCATTAAATGTAAGGCGGCAATGTTACTCCCTTTTTCAGATAATATTCCTTGTTCCCATCCTTTCATTTCGGCGACCGCGAACTTCTTCCCCTCTCACCCTGGAGTGGACTCTCGCGAGCTTCCCATTATTGGGCCTTTATTGGGCCTTCTTTCAATGGGCCGAAACAGTTACTTTTTACCGAATCACCTATAATAACTTGCAGATCATACGAGAGACTTAAACCACACTAGGTTAACTATAAAGACAAACTCGACCTAGCGATCGTTGACAGGGTGAATCGAACTTGAATCAAATGACAATTCTAGATATTTGGTATAATTTTGATATGGGATGCCCAAACAATTGAATCGGAATGAAATTTAATTTATTGGACATGAAGCTATGTCGAAAATTTTGCATAGAAGTATAAAAATATATATTATAATACAATTTTTTAAAAAAAAATCAAATTTAATAAAAAGTTCCAATTATTTCCTCACAATTTTTGTCGGACGTGCATCACTATTCGCAAGCGTTGTATAGCAGGTGCGGCCCTTTGGATCTACATCATAATATTCAGTGCACTTACTATTTACTATGCATGAGAATGTATATAATATTTATTCAAAAAAAAAAAGAGAATATATATAATATTACATTTTATGATAAATAAATAAAATAAATAAAATAAAACTCTTACTTAATTCTGGATTCCGCCGGAAAAAATAAATATCTAAACCTTTTTTTTTTAATTTTTATAATTAATTTAAAATATATAAAATATTAAAAATGAAATATCAATCCCCATGCGATCCACTTGAAAAACCTATCCAAAATAGATGTAAGATCAAGCCGGGGTGCCGGGCTGTGTTTTGGATCTTGCCATAAATAGGTTATTTTTGTAAATCCGTTGTTTCCAACGAGATAGGCCCATCGACTCGGCCCACATTTCCTTACTTTTTTTAATTTTTAAATCGCGGGCTGCTGGCTAAAATACGCCCTAGGGGAGTACTATAGCCAGTTGCGCACCCACTTGCGTGTCCAGTAGCCAGCTCCTTTAAGCTCGACGTGTTCAGCAGGGGGTGGAGGTGTGCGCATGCAGACCAGAGGCGCACGTTAGCCGACTCAATAAAAATTCAATTCTTTAATTTTCCCACCGATTTTTTGTTGTCTGCTCTCTGCCAGTAGCCAATAGGCGCTTAAAATACTCACCTAAAACCCCCCTCCCATTAGTCTGTTTTCTCGGGTTTCTTCCCCTTCTCCATTTTTATATTCATTAAATTAAACAATACATACATACATTTTTATATACACATATACATACATATATATATATATATATATATATATATATAAACGTTATCTTTCTCTGTCATTTTATTTTTCTCAGTATATGCACTGAAAATCGCCGTCTGTTTTTCTCTTTCTCTGATTAATTATCGTGTTTTTTTCACCGGTGAGATTTTGGCTAATATTTTCGCTCTCTAGTTTTAGGTTTTGGGGGCATCGATCAGTAGTCTGCCATTAGTGGAGATTGCTATTTTTTTTGGGGTTATTGTTCGCCGGCGAGACTCCGTTGAAGTGGTAATTGTTTTCCGGGGAGCTGCGAGTTGTTGAATATTGACGGTGATGTGTAGAGAGAGAAAGGAGGGTTGAAAAACGGAGAGAGAGAGAGAGAAGCTGTATGCATCAATTTTTCACGTGATAAAAAGGAGCATAAAACGATGCCGCATCGAACGACCTACTTTTTCCCGAGGCAATTTCCTGACCGCAATTCGAGTGCATCTTCAAAGTTGGTTGAAGATCACGAGAAGAAATTTGGGGCCGACGATGTGAATCCTCATCGGGAAGAGGTCACTCTCAAAACGGATACGGATAAAGGTGATGATACTAATTGGACTAATCAAAGTGGTGATGGTAACAGCAGTTATGGTGGATTCTCTCATGGAGTCACGGGAGATAGGGTTCACGGAAAGCAGTTGTCCGCCTTTGTGAACTGGCTCTCCGATAAGAAAAAGAAGGGAAAATCACATAGCCACGTCGATCCCGTGAAGATCAGATTGTACGAAAACGACGATCGTATCGAAGAGGAAGACGACGCCACCCAGCGACTTTTGCCTCCGCCGCCGTCCACGGCGGCGGAATGCAATCGCCGCCACGATTCGCTGCGGCGGCTGTCGAGTAATGGGAGTAATTACGGCAGCAGTTTCGATCAGGTCCAAGGTAAGGAAAGGGGATTCGAGAGGCAAATTTCTTCGCGGAGATTATCAAGCGAGGGCAGCACGAGTTATGCGGGGAGCTTGTTTTCGGGTACTACTCTGGATGGAAATTGGTCTTCCACGACCACCACCGGAGTACTCAAAGACTCGATCGGGGCAAAGGAGGAGGCGGCGGCGGCGGCCGCGGCGGAGGAGGAGACCATGGAAAAAGTAGGAAATGCGGCGGCGCAGAGGTGCAAAGAAGGTTATTATCTGCAGATAATGCTGGCAAAACGTCTCACCGAACAGGCAACACTTACAGCAGAGCCTATGTTTGTGCAAGAAAGTAGAAATGGCGATGGCTTCACTGTTGGTGGATATTCCGATGCTGAAATAGTTTCCTATCGTCTCTGGGTATGATTGTTACCTTATTATTTTATTATTTATTAGTATTATTCGGTTTGAAAATTGATATTGGTTCTTTTGCAGGTCAGTGGTTGCTTGTCTTATACAGACAAAATTTCAGACGGATTCTACAACATTTTGGGGATAAACCCTTACCTCTGGTTGATGTGCAATGAATTGGAGGAAGGTAAAAGAATGCCCTCTTTAATGGCGCTGAAAGCAATTGATTCGAGTGATTCTTCGCTGGAGGTGATTCTCGTGGATAGGCGTGGAGATTCGCAGCTGAGGGAGCTTGAAGATAAAGCTCAAGAGATATATTTCTCGGCTGAGAGTACACTTGTTCTTGCTGAGAAACTTGGCAAACTTGTTGCTGTTTATATGGGGTAGGAATAGGATAGATGTTATTGATTATTTGGGTTTTTTGCTACTTTATGTGTTGTGTATTTTTTTTTTTTTTCTTTGGCTACTGATACGATAGAGTTTGTAAAAAAAATCAGGGGATCTTTTCCCGTGGAGCAAGGTGACCTTAATCTTGGGTGGAAATTGGTGAACAAGAGATTAAAGGATTCCTACAAATGCGTTGTGATTCCAATTGGGGAGCTGTCTATGGGACTTTGTAGGCACCGAGCCATATTGTTCAAGGTGAATATATATTCTGTGATGTTTATCTGCATACAGTTGATCCTATACTTAAACTTAATCCGTGTATTCTGACTCAGAGAAATACTTCCAAAAGCCTATGTGTGATCTATCTGAAAGTGGTTTAGCGTATATCGTCGCGTACATGTTTCGTCTCACTTCCAAGTTAACTGCAGATGGGTTTATTCTGTTCAAGGGTGCTGTTCTTGCTTCTTTAAATTTTAGCATACGAAAGGCTGCTCCTATTATGCGGTCTACTATATAGAAAGAAAAAAAAATAGTGAACCAGGTTATGGACTGAGTTGTTTAGATAAGGAGTATGTTTACTAGTGCATTTGAGAAGTAGTAAAATATTGTACTCTTCATGAAATTAGACACTGAGTCTTTATATTTCTGAACATGTTTAGATGAATTAACTAGTTATCCTCATGGATATAGTATTTTAACAGAAGACTTCTTTGTTCAGAAACTAGCAGACTACGTAGGTTTGCCTTGTCGGATTGCTCGAGGTTGCAAGTATTGTGTTTCTGACCATCGATCTTCATGCCTTGTCAAAATTGATGATGAAAGGAAGCTTCCCAGGTAAGATACTCTGTTCATTTGTCTTATCATTTTCTTCAGCTATCCCAGAAATTAAAGAAAAAAGTTACTTGATTTTTGTTTTTATAGGATTAATCCCCCCCCCCCCCCCCCCCACTGTCCAAATACCACTGTATTCCATTTTTTCTCTTTCCTCCCCATTTTGATGAGCTTGTGTTCTTCTTGAGGTAATTGCAACTCTTATTTAGGCTGGATGTGGAACCTTGTATTTTGAACTTTAATGGTTTGACTTTGTTTAAATTCCTAGTCTCAAGACTCAAAACAATATTAAGACGAGTATTTAGTTTTTTCATTTAATATCTTTCAGGCAGGCACGTTGCTCGTTTTGTGTTTTTAATGTGTATGCATTTTAGCAGGGAATTTGTGGTGGATCTAGTCGGAGAACCAGGAAATGTGCATGGTCCAGATTCATCAATTAATGGAAGTTCACTTTCCTCAGTCCCTTCGCCGTTTCGGATATCACATCTGAAAGAATTTCAGCAAGATGTGAGGAATGATTTTGATTGTCGAGCTCTGAGCTCTAAGTATGCACGTGGCAGTAATGATCCAATATATTCAGGTGCATTATATTTTTCACGCCTCTGCAGCATATTATTAGTATTCGGTCCTTTAATTTCATGAGAATAAATGGTGAACCACCTAACTCAATAAATGAGTTAGTTTCAAAATGATTTCTTCAATAAAAAAAATCTGACTCAAAAGTTTGTACAGCCAACAGGGACGAGAATAAAGATATTATTATTCCAGAAAATGCGGAAGATGCTTCCGGTGAAAGAATTATTATAAAGCAAACTTACAGAGAGGAGATCGTTGTAGCAGGAAATGCTGCTATTGCAAATCAAGCTGGCAGACAATTACCCAAAGTAACCTTCACTGAAAACAGAAGTCTAATGGAGATTAATAATAACTCTCAAGATAATGCAAAACATCATGCTGGGACAATTCCTAGGTATTTGAATCTAGAACCTTCTCTTGCAATGGATTGGCTCGAGATCTCCTGGGATGAATTACACATCAAAGAACGTGTTGGTGCCGGTACTTTATTTCTTTATCTGAAACTGTTTAATTGTAATTTCTTATATCTTTACACCTTCTTTGAATTATGGGTTTGTGATATATAATTTTGTTTTTTCCTGAAGGATCTTTTGGTACGGTGCACCGAGCTGAATGGCATGGATCGGTTAGTATTATAAGGCTCTGTATTTATTGACTAATTACAGAACTTACTAATTGTTGGAAGGTATTTCATGAAATGAAATATATAATGATTCGGCAAATTAGTAGATAACTCAGTTTCTCCCTGCTTTGTTGGAGTTACAATATTAACCAACCGAAGTATTTTCCGTAAGTGCAGGATGTGGCAGTTAAGGTATTATCTCTCCAGGATTTTCATGATGATCAATTGAAGGAGTTTCTAAGGGAGGTATAAATATTATGCCCGAATGAAGAATTTTTAACCAAACATCTTTTCCGAGTCTATTTGCATGAATTCTTTAGTTAAACTTCCTCAATGATGTAATTTTCCACTGATCTATTCATAACCAGTTTACTTTTAATTTTGTATTTTTACATATTTGTTTAAGGTTGCAATAATGAAACGTATCCGTCATCCGAATGTGGTTCTGTTCATGGGTGCTGTTACAAGACGCCCCCATCTATCTATAGTAACAGAGTACTTGCCAAGGTAAAATTTGTCGTAAATTCTAGAAACTATTAACCGAGTATTTGATGAATATACTGCATTCTAATCTTCATTTAATTGAAATCCGATTGGAGCAGAGGTAGTCTATTTCGACTGATACACAGGCCAGCTGCTGGGGAAACTTTAGACCAGAGGCGAAGATTACGCATGGCTTTGGATGTGGTTTGTTCTCGATTTATAAAATATCATTTTTTTATATTATTTTTATGTTTATCATTATGTCAGCTGATCATGTTATGCATGTTATATTTTAGGCAAAGGGTATCAATTATCTTCATCGTCTTAGCCCACCTATTGTCCACTGGGACCTCAAATCGCCGAATTTATTGGTTGATAAAAATTGGACGGTGAAGGTATTTATTCTCGTTACACTTTTTGCTCCATGGTTTTGGTTTTGTCAGTCAAATTGAAATCGTTAACTGAAATATTTTCGACAATGTGGATTAGGTTTGCGATTTTGGATTGTCGAGGTTCAAAGCTAACACGTTCATATCATCAAAGTCCGTTGCTGGAACAGTAAGACTCTCTCTCTCTCTCTCTCTCTCTCTCTCTCTCTCTCTCTCTCTCTCTCTCTCTCGCTCGCTCACACACACACACACACACACACACACACACACACACACACACACACAGATCAGCTATGTAACTATGTTTTTCTTTTCATTTCAGCCCGAGTGGATGGCCCCTGAATTTCTTCGTGGAGAGCCCTCAAACGAGAAATCGGATGTATACAGTTTCGGAGTAATTATGTGGGAGCTCGTTACTATGCAACAGCCTTGGAATGGACTTAGTCCAGCCCAGGTAATCTATTCTCAAAATAAACATATGAAATCCATTAAGAGTCATTTCTTCTCAAGTTTTTCTTTCATTACAAGGGGATCTGGTTTTGTTTTAAGACCTTGTTTGGATGATATCATTCTACAACGGGTTTCAAATGTTTTAGCTCCCAAAGTGAACTAGTTCTTGAGCCACCCTGTGCATTTGAAATCATTTCCCCAGATACTCTCATTAAATTTTGTCAATCCAAACACATCTTAAATGAATGTGTATTAATTACATCTCCTTTTAAATATGTATATGTTTTGGCAAATTTGAAGGTGGTCGGAGCAGTTGCCTTTCAGAGTAGGAGGCTAACAATCCCGCAAGGCACCTCCCCATTATTGGTGTCTCTGATGGAGTCTTGCTGGGCTGAGTAAGACTTTTTATATTACCATTTTTCCTTTTTTCTCGTATTACAGTTGCAAACATTGAACGAGTTGTCATGCAGTAAACAATTATATTTTCGTGTTGGCAGCGATCCAGCACGACGACCCTCGTTTGCCCACATAGTCGATACATTGAAGAAGTTGCTGAAATCTCCATTACAGTTGATGCAAATGGGGAAATCATGACACCGCTTATTGTATCTATTTTTATGTTTCGTTTTCTTTTTGTCCGTTTCTTTACATGTATGAGTATGTGTTAGCTTGGCTAAAAAAAATAAAAGGCTTGTAGTGAGCCATTCTTTTTTGGGGGTGCTGCATCAAATAGGGGTGTAGCCATAGATCAAAATAATTTTATGTCAAACACTATAAAATGAACTATATTGTGGTGTGGTAACGAATCCATTTCTTTGGTGGAATTTTAGTGAGTCAAGTTTATGAATTATGATAGAGAAGATTGATTATGCAATTAACTGATTGAATAATATTTTGAAGTCGTCTTTCATTAGTGGTCCTTCCCCCGAATATTATTCTTTAGATATCAAATATATTTTATCTTATGAATCAATTTCTCTCTTCAAAACTTGCAATATTTTCCTTAGACATTCAATGGGTTTCCAAGTACAGTGACTGTCTATTTGCTTTATATATCAATAGTGATATATAACGACGATTTTTGCTCGAGACCAGTGATAGTCTCAGTTGTTTCCTATAGTGATCTCGTGGCAACGGTGTATGTTTGACGACTTTTTAAATCTTTTCAACATTTCCACAAAATATAATCATATTTGTTACATTCCTCAAAAACTTCTCCAGAACACGATCTAATTCAAATATGGGTTCTGTAGTAAATATATCTTTCTACACCCCAACTTTTTAACAAAATTAGACAAAAAATGATTCAACTTAGCAAAAATAAAACAACTTATAATATAGGAAATGCCGCTTGCATAATCTGATAGGCTCCTTTGCATGATTCCCATGACGAATGCGCGAGGTGAAAATGTCCATCTTCGCCCCAATGTTCACCATTCGCGCACCTTATCTTCCAATAGCGTATTCCTTCTGAGTCTATTCCCCGTCCCACAAGCAAACCAGCGTGGTTAAAGGTATGATTCTTATAGGATGCGTCGTACGTCGCTTTGAACGTTCCCTGACATTTATAGTATTTATTAGATATATATATATATATATATATATAATCATAAAAAAAATCAACGTCAAACGGAAGCTCACCCCTCTATACTTGTCCAATCTGTGATCACAGTTCCAGATCACAACTGTAAATGGCTGAATAGCTAGCCTTTTACACATTTCCTTATTGGTTACTTTCTCCAACTTCGAAACGACTGAATATCTATATATATATATATATATATATATATATATATATATATATATATATATAAATATTAATTTAACTATTGATATAAAAAAAAAAAAAGTAAAGAAACAATAAAAGAAATACCTCAGGTCGTCTACAGTCACAGCCGTATTCCCCCGTATATGGGTAATCGGCTTGGTAAGATATGCCATTTGCTAAAACATATCTGTAAGCATGCATGACTGAACCCCCTTCGTTTTCCCAAAACTTGGAATTCGCCTTATCGCAGTCCAAGAGTTCTTGGACTGCCAGCAAAGAAAGTTCTCCTCTTTTGATCGAGAGGAGAAACTCTATGGCCTCGATAACGGCAAAGGCCCAACAGTCTTCGAGAAAAAACACGAAAAAAAATAGTAATAAAAATAAATGGACAATTCTGCATGCAATTTATTGAGTATTAAATAAAAAAAACTGAAAAATAAAAAACTATACCCACCATAAGGCCCCTGCCTTCTTATAGGTGGTACAGCAAACCCCTTCTTAGTCCAATCAATATAGAAATTCTTGTAATCTGGTGACTTTTCAGAATTATAACCCCTACATATATATATATATATATATATATATATAGTATTTGTTAAGAAATGTATAAACATGAGTTTATTTCAAGGCCCTTATGTCGAATTGGTACGAAAATACCTGTCCGATTTCTCCGCGGCAATTGTAGACTCAATAAAATCAAGTCTTGAATCAATGCTCGTAATCATATTCTGGACCTAAAATAGACTCAAAACGAAAAAATGGACATAAAACTCAAACCGACAAAAAACGGACATAAAACTCAAACCGACAAAAAACGGACATAAAACTCAAACCGACAAAAAACGGACATAAAAACTCAAACTGAATTAACATAAATCTTACCTCTTTCTTGATTTGCATAACGAATTCTTCACGATCCATGTCCGGATCATCCCTAGGCTGCATAATAAAAATAAAAAATAAAAAATAAAAAAGAGTTTATAACAAAATAGGAATCAGATAAAAAATGTGTTAACTCATAAAAGCTAGAAAATTACCGAAGTAGAAGCCACGATATCTAAGGCATGACTGAGTTGAAGAAGCTTCTGTCGTTTAATAAACGTTTTTCTTCTAGCCTGGTTTGCTTTTCTAAAATTGGGAAGACCTGTTTCCCTCGAATAAAATTCATGAAGATTGAACTCCTGTTTCTTAGCCTCAGCAAATTCTTCTTCATCCTTTGACATTTTCTTAAACAGGGTTTGGACGGCCGGTAATAATAGCTTAATTACCGGAACAATTGTAGCCGAAGTCATAATTGGAGCTGGACTAGACTCCTGCCTCGGATCTGCAGTTTCCAACTCATGATTCATTCTTGTAGCACAACCATGGTTCATTCTTGTAGTTCCAGTTGGGATACCCCAGGAAGACCGAACCACATTAACACACGCAACTGTTCTCCTCAGAGCCATCATCATCATCATCTTCTACAATAAAAAAAAAAAAGAAAATATTTGAAGAAATTCGTAAAATAAAAGATACAAAAAATGCATATACCTCTTAGTAAGCGCCGCCGCACCTTACAAAACAGGGGGAAGCGATGAAACCCTAGTTTCTGGAACTCCTTCTAGCAAGCACTCTTCTGAAGTCGGACGTACTCGTCTGCTCTGTATCGCCTTTTGCCCCTCAAATATGTCAGACTTATTCTCCTAATAAATGTTTGTAAGTTGTAACATAATATGGGAATATATTAACCGGGTGTGCTTCGGACCGGCCGGATCGACTAGAAAATTTGAAAATCGGGGCCAATAAGGCGAAACCCGGTTCAAACTAAAACCGGTGAAGACCCCGGTTTTTTGTTAAATGGTGAGTTCATGAGTTGTATGGTTTCCACAACCACAACAGAGAGATTATTGTAGCTAGGTTTCAGTCTACTGTTCCATCCGCTTTAGCTGAAATTTCTTCGACCGTCATCAAATTCAGGTGCTGATAAAAAGCTTGCGGTGGTTGCTTGGTCCGCCGTAACTCTGGTACTAGCTGTTTCGAACCGCGTGCTTTAGAAACTTGCTCTTATCCCCATGAACCACCCCTTCTTTCTGGCTCAACTCAACAGTTTTGTGTATGTTCTGCACTTATTTTTTATTTATTTATTTTTTTGATTAATTACTAGTTCTATGGATGAATAAACTAGGTTTCATGATAGACATGTATGTGGCGGTTTTATTTTCTGTGCTGCGTGTGAGATACCGTGCTGGAATAACGACCGATGAGATGTTAAACCTTCCCAAATCACCGTTTATTGCGATTGCTTTTCTTGAATCCATTTCGATTGTTTCTGCGATGTATGCTGGAGGTACCGACATAAACATTATTCATTTTTTTCACTCTCAAACTTATTAGCTTATACACTTTTAAGTTTTTTCATATGTTTGTATCTTTATATGACATTCATTATATCACTGAATTTGAGACAAATGACCGAATCAAGGGCCAATTTCTGGAAAAAAAAAATTAAAATACTGTAAGATAGATCAGCTTTGACTTTTTGTATAACATCCGTTTGTGTTGACTGATGAAGGCGTGTTTTTTTGCAGCGGTGCTCCCAGGACCAGCTATACCCTTATTATACCAGGTACAGCTGTTTTACAGTGTTTGTGCTTCATAAACGATCAAACACTGTAATCATATACTTAATGTTTTGGTTGTTTGATACTTATAAGAAGGTAATTACTACTTGTGCAGACATTCCTGGTTTGGCAGCTGGTCTTTTCCAGCATCTTATTGAAGAGAAGGTACTCTCTCAACCAAATTCTAGGATGCTTTCTCGTGGCAGCAGGTGTCGTGGTGGCAGTTACGAGGTAGTGATTTTTCTCCTTTACCACAGTTAGAATAAGGAGTTTTTTAGTTTTGTATATTTACGAGTGTATTGCACTTTTTTGTGCGTGTTATGCGTAAGTATGGTTTTTGATTTGGGTTAATGCACAATTCCTTGAAAGGTTGAGTTTGGTTATCCAGGTTGACTGAATATCAATGTTCAATTATTATATGTTTTCTACCACATATATATGGTGTGTGTGTGTGTGTGTGTGTGTGTGTGTGTGTGTGTTTGTATCTAACACATCTGTTCAACCATGTCCGAATTCTGGCTGATAGTGGAGCAAACAGTGGTGGAATGTTCTCTGGAGTTGGAGTTATGTGGCCAATGCTCATGATAGCTTCAAGTGCTTTCCAAGCGGGTGCATCTATAGTTAAGGTGATGCAACGAGTCATTGCCAATATTGTTAATCTATTATAAATTAGCAATGACAATAATCTAAAGTTGTGGACATGTGTAGGAGTCTGTATTCGTTGATGCTGCAACCTGTCTTAAGGTACATCCATATTAGTATTTGTACTTGTCTTGTTCTTTCTGTTTTCTCTACTCTGTAACTTTTCTTACTCGTGACATTGTCCTAAAGCAAGTTTTAAGAGTATTAAGTTGATACTCTAATTAATCCATCCATGTTCCACAGGGGAAATCATTGGACATCTTCGTCGTCACCTCTTTTGGATCCGGGTTTCAGGTAATGACATTTAGATTGCTAAAATTTCTTTTACTTGTCCATTGTTGCCATTGTTGTGTTAATATATAAGTAAAGATAAATGTTTCAATTTCTTCAGCCCTAACTAAGTTTTTCGTATTTTTTCTAAGCACACAAATTTTTGAAGTCAATATTATCAGTTTTCTGTAGTCTTTTGTTTTGATGGATTGAAAGTTGTTTGATATTGAACTTTATATACTGAAATACCTGATTTAAGTGTCCCTTACAGATCGAATGCCCCAGTAAACGTTTCTTAATTTGTCAATGAAACCAAAAAGGATTTACAGAATATCGCATTCGAAGTTTTATCTAGAACAAGCCACATCAACTCTTGGCTCCTTTAACAACAAATTTATCGTCATCTCTGTTCTCTCTTAAAGAAAAAAATTGTACATGTGAATCAGAAAAAGAAAAGGACTATTTTAGGAGTTGTTGCGCGTAATTTTTGGTTATTACAAAGTGTGCGGATAATAGCTTCAAGAAATTTCAAGAGTTAACTCTTGAAAAAATTATTACACGGTAAAACTTGTGAATAAACATTGTTTTTCTTTTTTCCCCTATATTCCTTTTCCGGCTGATTATGGCAAACTTGAAAGGGATGCTTTTACCTGACCTGCCTTCGTACTTTACAAGGGGTGTTACATGCTTCTATAACAACAGGTAAGTTTATCTCCACCTAAGATAAAAAAATAGATGTTAAGTGCATTTGATTTTTCTCTTTCTCGTTTCCTCATTTTCTCCATTTATAGATAAACAATTGTTATCCTTTTGATGCCTTCACCTAAGATCTGGGAGCAATATCATATGCATAAACATGTACATTCGGGAACTATATGATTTGCATACACTCTTCAGAAGTTCAAAGTCTATAAATTGATCTACATTGTATCAAAATGGTAAATTGCAACCAAGTAGAAAAATTAATGCATATTGTGGCTCTAATGACACTAATGATCGCTGCTATTAGGGAAGTATATAAATCTCTTCTTTCTCTTAGGATGTGATGGAGCACCTCTGCTTCCTCTCCTTTAGTAGTTTCCAAAATCCTTTTTCGACATCTCTGTTCTCAATCTTCTTAAAGTTTCCAATGCCATTGTCCACACCCCCCGCCTCTCTCTCTCTCTCTCTCTCTCTCTCTCTCTCTCTGTGTCTCTCTCTCTCTCACACACACACACACACACACACACACACACACACACACACACACACACACACCCACACGCACACACACACACACACGCACAGAGGAATTAGAAAAGGTGTCTTTGATGATGCATAGTGATTGATAACAGCCATTTTTTCTGTTTTGTAGTGCCAATTTCAATTTATGTTCTTTCACTTCTATTGCCATATCCACCAAAAGGTGTAAGCTTGAGCCCATTTTTCGTTTGGGATCTGTGATTTTTGTTGTCGGGCTCATCCTGTACAACACACCATTGCCTTGGAAGTATGAGTCTGCTATTTTGTAAGTCATTAATATTACATATCAAATTCAATTTTTCTTTTTATTTCCCCTTAAAGTTTAATTATAACTTGGTCCATTTGGCCAAGTTATAATTAAATTAAATGATATGTGAAGATGAATGGCTCCTGTGAACAATAACTACATATATTACATACACTTTTTATATATTTCACTCGATTTGACTATCATTACCCATTCAAAATTTGGATGAGATTGCTACATATATTAGAGAAGCAGCATTCTACTATATCCAAAAAAAAAAGCAATAAATCTAAAAAGACCCGAATGGGTGTTAAAGTATTATGATGAGTGTTTAGCAACAAGTGTCGTGTCTTGATATTTTCATGTCCAAAAGTTTCACATTTCTCACATGGCAGAGTCAGAAGGAAGGAACCCAATATAATACATTATTGGTAGTTGAACACCTGTACTTATTAATGCCGCCATTTCCCCATCGTCTTTCCTCGTCTTCTTCCATGGACCTCCTCCTCGGATCAGCTGCAGCCGCAGTTTCTTCCGGCCGTTTGATCGTCAACTCCGCCACCAACACCTCAACTTCTACTCTTCTCTTTCAACTTCACCCCAATTTTAATCTTAAAACCCCTCCTCTGAAACTCTCCATTTTCTCTCACCCCTCTTCACCTAACCACTTCAATAAGATTTACTATTACAATACTCCGTATAGACACCGCTGAACGAACTTCTCCGCCACCGCAGCAGCAGCGGTCGTTCAAGACCGATGCCAATAAAAGGAAGTTGGCCCTTGTCATGTGCTCTGCAGTTACTGTGGCTCTAGCTATTGCGAATCGCGTGCTTTACAAACTCGCCCTTGTCCCATTGAAGGAATTTCCCTTCTTTCGCGTATTTTCACTTTTTAATTTTCACTTTTGTAAATTATTGAGCAAAATTGGGCCAAACTAAGAATTAAGAATGATTTAAAAGTTATTTTTCTAGGGTAATAGCTTAGTGATTAACAAGTGCCCTCAACCAATGTATTGCAGAATCTCATTTTCCTGGATTTATTTTTCAGTATTGCAATTAGCATAGTTTATATGAGATGGTGAAAATGTAGCCGGTTATCTTTAAATGCTAGACTAACTATGTCATTGGATGAAAAATAATTTAAGGTAGAAGATGAAAAATAATCATTGCATGATTTTCTGCTATGATAGTCTCCACTGTAACTTAATTTATGTCAATTACAGGTATTAATAATAAAAAAAATCGTTTCGATGTACATTGAGATTGATTGTTGTTTATGATCAACTGGTATGTTGCTATATACTTCTCTGTCCTTTTTATAAGATACGGAGTTGGTGTCGCAACTGATGAAATACTGTCGTTTCCAAAATCACCCTTTATAATAATTGGTTTGCTAGAAGCTCTTGGAGTAATTTCCGGGATGTATTCTGGAGGTATGAGAAACTATTATGTTTTTCTTTATTCATAATACAACCACCCTGAACATAACTGCAAAGCCTAATTAAGCTAATACAGGTAAGTTAAGAACTGCTAATCTCTCATGAATGCTAAGATAGTTTACTCAATGTTGTTTATGTTTTACAGCCATGCTTCCTGGACCAGCTATACCTATACTAAATCAGGTAATGCCATTTTGATTTGCGTGAAACTTCGTTGTGAGTTATACCAGATTAAATCCAATCTGAACATAAGTTTATTATTTAAGAAGCTTTCTAAGATGCATTAACTTAATTACCGGATTTATAGATATCTATTTTTTTTTATGCTTTTGGACTGGAAAAATGCCTCTTTTATGTCGTGTGCAGGAATTTCCAGGTTATCTGAATTGAAGGATGGGGTTTAATTGCCATAAAAAAACATATTTAATTCGACAGCAGAGAAAAAAACATTAGTTTTCTATTTGGTCCTTTTTATTATTGTCTTTATCCGATACTCTTGATTTATACAAAGCCAGACCTAATAATTTATCTCCGGGTCCTATTAAATGCAGACATTTTTGCTAAGGCAACTAGCCTTTTCTATGCTGATACTGGGAAGGACTTACTCTTTGGACCGATTTGCTGGATCATTTCTTGTTGCTGCCGGAGTCGTATTGGCAGTTACAGGGTCAACTCCTCTACGTATAAGCATTAATAATTAGTAAAATATTTAAAAAAAAAATGAGCTTGTATTTCGTGTAATGTAGTTTCTCACACTGTATAATACTTGTTTTTCTTGAATTGCAGTGGATCAGAACACGATCAATTACTGTCGGGTGTTGAATTTGTGTGGCCTGCAATGATGATAGCCTCGAGTGCATTTCAAGCAGTTGCTTCTATTCTTAAGGTAATTAAATTAATCCATGATTAATTATTGTAAGATGGCTAAAGGATTACTAATTATCTGAAATATGTACACGTGCAGGAATCTGTTTTCCTTGATGCTGCAACTCGCCTCAAGGTGCCAAAAATGCAACGCCCTCGTCTTTTTCTTTTTTTTTGCTCGAGATTTATGATATGTTCTTGAAATTTCTAGAATACTATATAAAAAAATATCACTAAATGTTTTGGCTGATTAATGTAGGGAAAGCTGATGGACATATTTGTTGTCAATTCCTTTGGATCTGGATTTCAGGTAATGATCATTTATCTCACAGCGATTTCATTTGAATAGTTGCGCTCGTGTATTAATGTATTTGCATGTTTGGGTATACATACAAACACATATTTACATGTATGTGTATGTTTATGTGTATGTGTGTGTGCATTTTATGAGGATGTAAGTTCCTTTGGTTACAATATGCCTCCAAATTGATATATATATATATATATGGGGTCATTTGATATACACCCCTAATATGGAAAATATATAGGGATAAGTCCACCCCTAAAATTCTTCCTTTGAGATACCCCTAGAGAGACAAAAATACTATGGTGCCCTTATGTGCAATTTTCGCCCAACTGCATTCAGTAATTTTGCCAGCTGCATTCAGCATTCTGGCCAACTGCATTAGCATTTTCGACCTGCATTTTTATAGATTTTTTTAATAACAAAATATAACTGTTTATTTTATTATTATTTTTATACGTACCTTTTTTTGTATTTTTTAATTGTTTTTTTTTATTTTTTTTTTAATTTTTTTTTTAATTTTTTTAATTTTTAATTTAGTTCATTCCTGGCTCCGAATCAATGTCTCATTTTATTTTTCTTCGTAAGATTTTTTTTTTTTTTTTTAATTTACTGTACTGAAATTGACTACACATGACTATATGTAGCCATGTACTGTTTTTTTACCCCAAAGTTATGGTCGATCGATTATAAACCGTTGATTATATATTAAAAAAAATCATCTATACCAATAAATAAATTTAAAATTTGATTCTTGATATTATAAATAATTTAATGCCCAATAAAAAAAATGAAAAAAACACAATCATCAAGATCACTATAATCGGAAAAACCACATTGTTTGTATATAAATATATATAACTACATGGAACTATACATGACTATAGTTATCTATACTACTAAATTTGACTCAAATCCCAATTGTCAACACGAGAACCGCTTGTTTTGATCAACGAACACAACCCACTCCGAAAAAACTTACTACATAGTAGTTCAAACACCAAGATCTGTGAAAAAGAAAAAAAAAGTTAAACAAACAACGAATTTTACGGGTATACATAGATACTCCCCACATAACTCATACATAACTACATATGACTACATGACTACATAGTTTACATATAAACTATATATTACTACATGTGACTACACCATATATTACTGTATGTTATTACACGTGACTATATATTACTATATGTGACTACACCATATATTACTGTATGTTACTACACGTGAATATATATGACTACATGTATATGGTTATATACATGTATGTGATTTTGTTTGTCCATTCAAGTACCTGACTTTGTTCTCCAGGCGTTACAAGACAGCTTATATTATCAAAATCAAATTACAAACAGAGTATGGTAGTCATTATTCTTCGTATAACCAAAGATCAAAGATCAAAGCAAGTTGACGTGGAACACCATAGATAAAATAATAGTTGAAACACACGTAAAGTAGTCACCTAATTCATTCTCGATAAATAATATCAATATCATATTACCAACAAAATATTCTCATCACGAACCTACATATACTCCCAAGTATAAATGAAAGTAAACAAATCATTTGAGGACCAATAAACATCGATTCAACATATTAAGAAGCACATTAAAATTCATTACCTTTTCTAGTTCACCTCTTGATCAATATTCCGGCCCAATCTTCAGCTTTCACGCAACGTTTACTGCATGCATTCATGAGATTAGGGATTATTGCAAGTGATTCATGATGCTTGGGAGGGCACTGTGTAAAGGTGAGATCTAGAACACCAAGTGGTATGAAATTCTTGGGGTCTCTGGATGATATGAAGAATGTTTCTATTAAGTCTCACATCTTTTCTTAGAACTATATTTGATATTTTTAATTCATTTGTATGAAATAATTTTCAAATTATCAGTATTCCTATAATTTCTAAATTTATTTTAGTTCAAGTGAACCTGCATCAAAAAGAATGTAAAAGTTGTATTTGAAATTTATATTTCAAAGAAAGATTCGATCAGCGTTTAATTCTTTTCTGATATATATATATAGTTTTTTTCAAAGGGTTCCTTTTATTTACGTTGTTTTTTTCTTCCTTAAGATTGTTCACTAATTAGTTTAGCTGCATATTTTAATTATTTGTAATTATCCGGGGCTTGAACATACAAAAGCAGTTGGAGTTTGTTTTCATCTGCGTGTTAAGTTGGAAAAAAATGTTTGCTATTTTCTTTGAGGCTAAGAACGTTCCTTCCAACATCAATTACTCGAAAAACATTGAATTATTTCCCCTTGATTTCTCGAGAGCGTTCCTTTTATTTATTTATGTTTCTATTTTATTTCTCAAAAGCGTAAATTTGCTGTGATGACTACAGGTTTTCCCATTTCTCATTTTCCAAAGCTTGACGATAGAATAGCTATATGAGGACAACCATTTTTTTCCGGATTTGTGGAATATCGATTATATTGTCCATGTTGTGCCTCTTCAATATGTTTAATTTTGTTGTTGATGCCATTGGTGTTTTGGTGCCAAATTTGTCCCTGATGTTGTATTGTTTGATGTGAACAATATATATACATATCTTATTTGAGTCTTTTTTTTTTTTGACCGGGTATTTGTGGATTTTCTTCTTACGGATGCAGGATGAAGCTATTTGAAACATAATCTAAGCTGGGACCGGGAGAAATGTGTTCGCTGATTTTGACATTTGTTCGAGTTAAAAGAATTCCAGCTCTAATTCGTTAAAAATGTCTGTTGTTCAGAAAGTTTTTCACATGAAAACAAAAATATTTTTCAAGTTAATACAACGCATTTCTCCGAGTCTATTACGTTTCATTTTTTATCATATTTTTTCTATTCTATAATTGTGTATTTGTGATTATCCCTGTAAATTTCTTACGATCAATATATATGCCTTATTTTGTAGCCAAGCATATTTGAACTTGGTTGAGGTTAAAATATTATGAACAATAGCTATTTTTTACGGATTACCATGTTATGAAAAAAAAAGGGCATAGAAAAGCTTTTTTTTTTTTACCATAATTAAAACTAAAATGCATTTTTGATGTGGTCATTTTTATAAAATTTGTATTCTACATAATAAATCTATTATTACTTTTGAGGAAAAAAAGAAATTGCTTTCATCAACAGATAAAGACAATATATTGGGCGAGTGAAAAACAAGTCTTATTAACAAAAGAAGGGTTTCTAAGAAATCCTAATAAATCCTAAGAGGCATGTTTTCCCTCCTATTTAAGATTAAATTTGTCACTACATTTAATATAATTTATTATTATAAATATTTTATTCAATACTTATTTTTTTTAATTTAATTTAATATTACGAATTAGGAGGAAAACATTTTCCACCATTATACGTATCCCATTAGATTAGCATATTGATATTTGAAAAAACTCTACCTGCAGTTGCCCCATTTTCCAAAGAAAACAAAATCTTTAATCCCAAAATAAATTGTTTACTTCTTTTAAAATACTTACTTCATTATTTAACCATTTCCCTGAACAAAAATAAAATAAAATTAAGAGGTAATATAAATTATTACTTAATAGTTTTTTACTTTTTTATAATTAATTTACATTTGTTTACTTATAAACTGTACTTTAAATAATTTTTAAATAGTTTTTATAATTAATTTACATTTGTTCACTGCATGATATATATAGTTGTTATATATTATTATATTTGAATTTTTGTGTTGATTTTGGATTTTTTACATGTGTACAGATCCTCCTCACCCTTACGTTCAATGTTAAAACAACTTATTGAAGATGACTAGATCTTATCAAAGGAGAGCCATTGAAAATACTTTCGGCAAAATCTACAACTGTGCATGTGTAACTCAAATAAATACATAGCTTCAATGTATAAAAGTATACATTAATAATAAAGTAAGAGAAATTAATTTTTTAAATATTTTTGCCTTTCTACGCGTATTTCGGTATTTATATTTTGTTCATGTTCAGTTGTTCGTTTGCATGTCATGTGGTAAATTAGCAACTCCTCACAATTATACTTTATATGAGAATACTTGGGAGATAATTAAGTAGAAACGAGAATTTTGGAGATTCACTCACAATTCCGCCTCAATTATATGAAGTTCTAATGGCAAGGGTTAACTCTAAGCAAGAGGATAATCAAATCAATTCTCAAAGAGTTTAGGATCAAAGATGCATGGTAATTGAAGAAATGTGGACAATTCTTCTCTTTTACTTTCGACAAACTTTTAATCATCTGTTAAATCTAAATGAATCAGAGTTTTGTGAATTGTGTAAAGTCTCTCTTTCTAACTATTTATTTCGTTCATTTGATAACTTAACTAATATTAAAGTTTATTGTTTGGAAGGAAATATATAAATATTTATTACTGCATTGTAAATATTTATGTTAGATATATTTCATTCATTATAAAATTTAGTATGATAAATATCATAGTTTTAGGAAGCCAAATGTTTGCAATATATTTTGTTCAATTAATTTTGAAAATATACATTTTTCGTAAGATTAAAGTGAATAGAGAAGAAAATAAATATATTAAAATAAGATGAAAATATATAAGTTTAAAACCATAGATTGTATTGTTAGTTTAAATTTTCAAGAATTGGTAAATATTATTAATAGATATCAAGTCGTAAATCTTCCCCCTAATGCAGTCTCAATATACTATTTTTCGATCTTTGAGATAACGCATCTGGTAAAATATATCGGATAATTATTAATTATTGATGTGGTGAAATAACTTCCCACTAAGCACACATAGACATGGGTGTGTGTCACACATAGACATAGGTGTGTATATTATATTCAAATCAATGGTTAATAATCACTCGTGTATTTCACCGGGTTAGCATCAAACAAACCCTATTTTCCTATCTCTTCATATCAATCAAGTATGAATACATTTTAACATCCAACTGTTATTTCGGAATAAATCTTCGCCATATAGAGCATCAATAACTTAACTCAATTTTATATGAAATCGATCCATCTCCCCAAGAAAGGCATGTTGTTTCCATATCAAGAGTTTCATAATCCAATTCATTAATTATATGACTATCCACTAAACATTAGGTGATGTTGAATTCAACTTGCTTAACAATATGTATATATCGCAGATCAGTTATTATTCGAAATACGATGTTTACAGAGAAGTTTTGAATTTCTTTCGAAAATATATGAACTCCGGAATATATTAAATTTTATTATGAATTAATTTTAATCTATTAATTTTCTTATAAATCATAAGAAAATAAAACAAACTAAATAAAATTACAAACTATTATAATCAGATATAAAGAAGTCAGCTTGAAAGTCTAAACACAATAAGGTTTATTCGGAATAACATGTAAACAAAAACCTTTCGGATGAACTTGGAATTCGGAACTGGATGATTTCATTGACATGAAGCGGAAGTCAATAATTTATAAATCATGCAAAAGAGACAGATTGAAAACACAAATACTTCGATAGAATACCCCATTCCATTATCGAGAAGCCTCCACATAGAACATAATATATATCAACAAGAGAAACATACCAGCAGAAGATATAAATACTTGTTGAAACATCTTCACAGAACATGTTTGTCAATTTTGCTCCGCAGTTTTTTGATGTTAGCACTTACATACCTATCCACTTCCTCCCCTTGTTTCAGAATCACACAAGTGGGCATAGCATCAATTGCGTATTTATCAGCAACAGCCTGCATACACAACATATTGATATTTTTTACCAAATCAAATTTCCAATTCAAGAAAACCGATCGGAATTGTTAAAGAAAGCAAGGTTAAAAAAGAGGCATAACTTCAGCTCAGAAGCATCGATCTTCATGAATACAACATCGGGTGTCTTCTTTGCACTATTGGCTACTGAGATAGACCATCCTCTGCAGTACCACGGCTTCGTGAAAAACAACACAAACTGATCAAAAGGATTTCGTTACACACGTCGAAATGATAAACCATTAAACACAATTGTAAACGCAAACATGGACTAATAAGCAACTTCAACCACTTCGAAAAAAAAAAACCAAATCAAGAAGAAAAAAGAAAAAAAAAAAGAAGCAAAACCCAAATCAACAATTATATAAAGCAGAATAACATGTCATGATAAGAAAGCAAGTTGTAGTTACCAATCGTTTCGAGCGGAGCATCTGCTTGAAGAAACGGTTCCACTCCTCCATGGAGTCAACGCTAATCACTTTTCCAGGTCCTAATTAGAGCAAGGGAAAATTTACAAAATTTGACACAACAAATTTCAACAATTTATTTATGAATCTAAATTAATTCCTCCTAACTGACTTTTCAATTTGGTACTACACATGAACTAAAAAGTGTAGGAAGCAATAGAATTAATATTGAACCGTAAAAAAAATAAAAAACTAAAGAAAATTATCATACCAGCGGTTAAGCGAATCAACCGCTTACTGAGTTTGAACTCAGATAGCGGTTGCGAATTCGCCGGATGTCTCTCATCACAGGTCATATCAACAAACTCAGTGAGACCCGCTGTGTGAGAGATATCAGGATCCGAGTTGTTCTCATTAATAACTTCGCACGATTCCTGAAATATCTTGTATCTGCGCTCTTTTTCTTCCTCTGAAGAATATTTCTTTTCAAATTTTTTACACCACTCATCAAAAAGAGCGGGAGTGCATTCATACAGAGGGCGAGGGGGTTTGGTCGGAATCGTGCAAAAAGGAAGGCTTTTAATAGTGATTCTGTGATTGAAGCCCACAGTCGTCGTCGTCGTCGGCGGCGGCGGCGGCGTCGAATTCATCAGCGTTTTCAGGAGCCGATTGCAAAGAGCGATCTTGCTAGAAGCCTTCTCTCCAAACAAAAATTACATTAAAACAATCAGTAATTGGTATACACATGTAAATATGAATAAAATTGGACAAATTAAGACCTTGGACGAGGAAAAGAAGAAGCTAGCCATGGCGTCCTGGGAACCTACAACGTTAGAAGAGAGATGTTTCCAGAATCTGGCAGGCGGCGGCGCAACTCACTAGTTCTGCTTATAAATTGGGGATCCTCGACGATTTATCTTTTTTAGGGTTTAGCACTTGACCCTTCAACTATTCTTTTATATCCAAAATACCCCTAGAGAACTAACATATCAGTCATCGTACCCTCCTAGATTAACTATAGTGGCAAATAAGCTGATGAGCTTATATTTTTTTTTTGATAATTAGCTGATGAGCTTATATTAGGCACATACAATAATATAGGTTTTATAGCTTTTTGTTATATTCAATGGATTACTAGATCTTGTCATAAGTTTGAATATTCATACCTTGTTTGAATATTCATATCTTGTGTGCTTATGAGATCACTGAATAATGTAATATATGGGGTGGTTCCCGTCCTTTTCTCTACTTATGACCTTAGTATATTTTTTATTTTTATTTTTTTGAGGAAATTGTCCATTACAAGGGGAAGTAGGGGAGGGGGGGACTCGAACCCTAGACCGTTACCCTATTGGTAAAGGCTAGGTACCAACTCTCCTAATGAGGGTTGGTTTATGACCTAGTATATATATACTACTACAATATGGGCCTTTTGGGTTTGTTTACATTTCCTAGGTACAAAAAGCCGTCATCCTGTCTATTCTGCCACGTGGCGGATTCTTACTGGTCCTTTTCACTGATCTTCGGTCAGTTCAAGCCTGCCACCCATCTTTTACTTCCCAGTATTGTCCCCTGCACGACTTTCGAGATTCCGACGTAACGCTCACTCCGTCAGGCGTGGAATTACCTCGACAATCTATCTCGCAGGTTTTATACTTCGTTAATTACCCTTTGTGGTCTATTATGGTTTTACGATATTGGGCTTCCTTCAACCTTACTTGGGGCCCCCCTCTGGGCCCAAGTCGGCCCTGACCCTCTAGGTTCCATTTAATTGGTGAATTACTAGTTTAATCGAAATCCGGTTGGAGCAGAGGTAGTCTATTTCTACAGATACACGGGCCAGCTGCTGGGGAAACTTTAGACCAGAGGCGAAGATTACAAATGGCTTTGGATGTGGTTTGTTTTCCATTTATCAAATATCATTTCTTCTAATTGTTTTTTTTTTCTGTTTATTAAAATTTATTTAAATTTATCTACTTAAATAGAGTCTTGGTTGATGGCAGCGTTGAAATTCAATTTTACTATTTTAGAATTGGCAGTTAGTCAAATTGGGGCCTCTTTTTTAAAATATAATTAAATATATCTACTTAAATAGGGCCTTGGTTGATGGCAGCGTTGGAATTTGATTTTACTATTTCAGCCATAAAATTGGCAGTTGGTCAAATTGGGGCATTTTTTAAAAATATATTTAAATTTATCTACCTAAATAGGGTCTTGGTTGATGGCAGCATTGGAATTCGATTTTACTATTTCATCCATCAAATTTGGTCCATTTGGGGCCTCGTTTAGGGCCCCACTGGAGTTGCCCTTATTGGTTGATAAAAATTGGACTGGGGGCAACTAAAACAACAATTTTTTCTCACTTCAATACCTCCAACTTTAAAACCATTTTTTATAGAAGTTTTTACAACTTTTTCTTAGTTTAAAACCATAAATAAATAAAAAATGCTAGCAAAGTACAAAAATGCCCTTCATCAACCATAATACAATTTATACAAACAATTTTTTTATTCCTCACTTCAATACTAAGGAAAAAAAGAAAAACAAATCCTCTCTTCTTCTCCCCAAACTCAAATCCCTTAAACCCTATCTTCTTCATCTTCTTAAATCCTCCAAAACATCTCCAAATTAAAAAAATCAAAACCTCACAAAACTTATAAAATGGAGTTATAAGACAATAATATGGTAGTATATATGGAAAGAGAACCCATTAAGGTAAGTATCGATGTCTTTTTTGAGCTTCGGAGTTGATTTTGAAGTTTGGTGGTTTGGAGCCCGTCGGCAATTTTCGACACATACAGGTCGATTTTTGGGTGGATTTGCGACGCCGACGTGTGGAAAAAAAAAAAAAAAAAAAAAAAATTTCGACAC